>WKFP01014883.1:87900-99858 GCA_011057875.1 Pterocles orientalis | reverse complement strand
ATGGGGTAAGCCTCGTTCAGAGATGAATGAACAGAGCAACGTGGCAGCCTGCCCTTGTCATCAGTTATTTCTGCGTTTCAACAAGAGCGTTGTGCTGCCGGAGCTCCGCGGGCTGGAGCCAAGAGCGGTCCCTGCCGACCTCGGCTGCACGGGTTCCACCTGCAGACCTCGCTTCATCCAGCTCCGAGAAGGATCTCAAAGTCGTGGCACAACCTGAGCCACACTCATGCTACGACCCATGTCCTGGGATGAGAAACACCCCCAGGAGCAGAGTTCCCACGTCCCCAGGCCGCGGTTGTCCCGAGCAGCTCAGAGAGTTTTGCATTTCCGAGACGTGCCAGCTGAATGGAGGCAAGGAAAAGCCCAACAGAATTCCTGCCCGGGGCACCTGCCGAGGGAAACAGCCTTTGGACACCTTCCTGAACAACGGGGCCCAGGATGGATCACGCTCAGCCAGGAGCTCATCCTGGGGTTCCTCTCAGCGGAGCACTCGCAGCCCCTCTCCCTGCTCAGCTCTTTCCCTCTGTCAGCCAAAGCCGAGCGATCCCAGCAGCTCCCCGCCTCGTTCCAGCACTGCTTCTGCGGGACGTGAATTCCTGCCCTGCCTTGTCTAAGGCACAGGAACAAAGCAAACCCCCGAGAAAACACTGCGAAAGGATTCCTGCCAGGGGAAGGCACTCCGCTCGGTGCTGTGCTCTTACTCAAAGCAGCAAATCCCAGCCCATGCTGAGCGCCCCGCACAGCTCCGAGGGCCTGAACCGCAGAAATACACTCTGGGGTTTGGATTTCTTTCCCTAGCAGTGCAGGAAGCAGTAAAAATGATGTGCAGGCTGTGTCCCCAACTCCCAGAGCTTCCGCACAGCACAGCTCACAGAGAAGAGAGCACAAAACCAGATACCGGGGGAAAGCAGGCTTGTAAATTTAATGTGAATTCAAGTAGAGGCTTAAAAACCATTTGGAAGTCGATACAGAGTTCTGAAGCAGGACCGCCACCAGCACGTTTCAGCATTTGTGAGTGGAGGTAACGGCTCCCTCGTGCCGTGAACAGCGCCCGGCAGGGACAGCGCGCTGCTGGAGCGAGGCTCAACGCCTCTCTGGCGTTTGCTGCTTTCCTCAACACATTCTGAACTGTCAAGTACCAGGCACAGGAGCTGCCTCGCACAACACACCGTCTTCAGACCAGTAAACCCATAACGTCTGTTTCCAGGTTACCCAGAGAAAGCACAAGTTCCACCTCTCAGTATTTTTCCGTGACCGTGTCCGTTGTCTAGCTGGAGACAGAACAGGGAAGGGATTATCCGCGCTTCCTCCCACCACTCCGAGTTACAGACGAGCTCCCTCCTGCAAGATCCAGCTGACACTCCGTAACGCCACGGGACAGTACGAACCGCGCGGTTATTGCTGCCCAGACAAGGCGGTGAGTCTGCACGAGAGTCCGAGGGGAAGGAAATGGCATCGACGCGCTGCTGGAGCTCTTCAGCAGGACAGCGGGAGAGGAAGGAAGGCTAGTGTTTGATTAACTGCTGACAGTGGAATCTATGGAATAAAACCGTGTTATTTGCATATTTAATTTTTCACTTAATTCTGTAGCGCAAAAGCTTTCAACTGTGGCCTTGGATTCAGCCAGCACAAAAATCTACCCCATGGCCTGAGCCACGCATGACCCAAACCCACCCAATGGCCAAAATAAAACCAAGCAAGCACTCCTCTTCGCACACACAGCCGGTGCCGGGCCCCCACGCCAGGCACAGCGGAAGATATGAACCTCGGGGATTTAAAGGAAGCACGTGTCACCCCCACGCACAGCCCGCACGCTTACACCTGGGGGGAAGGCTGAACCGTGTAGCGCACCCGGCCCCCGGACTGAGCGCTAATCCCAACCTGCAGCTAAAGCCAAGGCAAGCGGCTATTCTGAAGCACGAGATCTAACTCGGTGCTAATCCAGTTATTTCTGGGAAGCAGCGGGAGTGAAGGACAGTCCTGTGTGGGTACAGACTCTGCGTTACCCAGTGCAAGAGCTGAGGAGAATTACACCTACTGTGATCAGAGAAGTACATTCCTTTTATCCTCCCTCCTGGGAAACAAGATATATTATCATCTACTATACTTAAATTTATATTTTAAATATATTCTGATATATATTTAGGATCGGGGTGGTTCTTGTATGTACATCTACTTTACACACAGATCCAACACTTGGACAATCACAGTCTACAGGAGACACCCTTTGGATTTTGCAAGTGACTCTTCCTCATCTGCAGCCCAAGCGCGACCTGCAACGACCAAAGGAGGCGGATTTCACCGTGACACCACACTTGCAGCGAGCTGTACTGCTACACAGGACCCCATCCAGGGGAAGGAAAAAAAAAAAATCCATCTAAGGGCAAATGCTAGTTCTGCCAGCCACCGCAAGCGTTTCCAAACACAGCCGCTAAGTTACTACACACTCCACAGTCATTTCCCTGAATAAACCAGACTGAGCCACAGCCCGCCCGGGCGAGGACACACTGCGAGTTGTTGGGTTCTTTTCCTCAGATCAACCAGCTCTACTTTCCTCAACTCAGTCTAGAGGACAACGTGACATCAAGTATCACAAACATTTGGACAGATGTGTTGCTTCTAATTTTAAAAAAACACCAAACCCATGCTCACAAGACGTCAGTGACACCGTAATGCCCTCTCTGTTCAAAGTGCATTTAAAGACTGAGATGTAAACAAAATCATATCGAGGACAGAAGGGTTAAAAAGCTACGGGTTGCTAACTCCAGGTGATATCCTAGTGAGGATGTTACTGTCACAAGGTGATTAACAGGGGCCCTCCTCGGGGTATGGCTGCAGAGGCTGCAAGCATTTTGCTCTATTAATCCCCCAGCGCAGGGAGAATGTCGGCTATGCTGTCGATGTAGTAATCGGGGACCAGGCTCTGCCTGGCAGGACAGTCGCTCTCCTGGTGGCCCCGCACTTCGTCCAGCGTGGTGACCCCGGTGAGCGTCAGCAGGGTGGTGAGGCCGCAGCTGTTGCCCATGAGGATGTCTGTGTCCAGCCGATCTCCCACCATGATGGTACGAGCGGGATCGATGTTGAACTCGCTCACCACGCAATCAAACATGTACCGGTTGGGCTTTCCTACGATGAACGCCTCGCGTTGGGCTGCTGTCTCCACGGCTTTTACCAGGCAGCCAGTCCCTAGGGAGAGAACAAAAAACGCTGATTAGAGTCGGCAGCAGACTCTCCACATCCGCACACAACCTGGTACAAAACCGCCTGGTACCTTGGAAACACACTGCCTGAGCTTTACAGACAGGGCAGGCAGAGGAGCAGGCTAGTGCCAAGAGAGGGGGTACAGAAAACCTGCCAGGAGGCTGGAATACCATCCCCCAGCAGGATCAAAACCGAACTGCTATTGCTGAGGAAAGGATCAGCCAAGATTCTCCCTCTTTCGGGGGGTGCAGTGAGGAGGGGGGATGCCCAGGCTGCCACACCGAGGTACGAGCCCGATGCTGCCCTTGTCCCCAGACGCAGGGACAAGCTCAGGGGGGCTCTGAATGGGCTGGAGCCCCCTCCCCACCACCCCCCGGCCCCCCCAGCCCCGCGCACCGGGGATGGCGGTGCCGCCCTCGAGCGGGAGGCGGTGGTCGCGGTTGGTACCGACGAGGAGGCAGTCGGGGCCGCCGCGCAGGAGGTAGCGCAGGGCCTGGCACAGCTTGGCGTAGCTGAAGTGCTCGTCAAAACCGACCAGGACGGCGCGAACGGCGGGATCCAGGGGCGCCTGGGCCCAGTCGGCGGGCGAGGGGCCGGGCAGGGCGGCGGGGCCGGGCCCCAGGTGCGGGACACCGACGGCCTCCAGCTCGGCGGCCAGCGCGGGGCTGCCCAGCACGTAGGCGGCGGCGCCGGGCGGCAGGGCCTGGCGGAGGTACCGGGCGGCGCAGTAGGCCGAGCCGAAGACGTGGCGGGGGTCAGCGGGCGGGAAGCCCAGGCGCCGCAGCTTCTCGGTGTAGGCCGCGCGGGTCCGGCTGCTGTTGTTGGTCACGTAGCACAGCCGTTTGCCCGCCGCCGCCAAGCGGCCCAGCGCCGCCGCCGCGCCGCCCACGGCCGCCTCGCCCCTCCACAGCACACCGTCGCAGTCGAACAGCAGCGTGTCGGCGGCGCCCAGCACCGCGCGGGCCGCCTCGGCCTCCAGCCGCCGGCACCGCCGCGACCCGCCGCCCGCCATGGCCGCCATCGCCGCGCCTCAGCCGTGCGCCCGCCCCCCGGCAGCCCCCATTGGTCGCGCCGCGCCCGGCTTGCGCTCCCATTGGGCGATGGAGGCGGCGGCCCCGCCCATCCCGCTGGGAACCGGTGCCCGGCGCCTTCTCCCGTCTTTCCGCACAGCGCTACGGGCCCGCTGCGCTCTCATTGGTCGAACGTCTCAGCGGCCCGCCCCCCGCGCGCTGCCATTGGCCGAGAGCTCGCGCGGTCACCTCAGGCGCTCCGCGACCCATTGGGCCATCCGGCCGCTCCGGGGCTCGTTAGGTAACTCGTGAGGCTCCGGTGCGCCTGGGCACGGGGGTCAGAGGTCACCGGGAGGGGCGGGGACTGGGCACCAACACTGCCCAACGGCGCTCGGGCCGGAACCCCTGCGCGGCGTCCGCGTTCCCCGCCGAGCCTCTGCGGCCGCCCATCCCGCGGCACGCGGCCCGTTGTTATGACGACACGGCCGTAAAGCCGCCATCTTGGCGGTGCGGCTCGTTGCGACATGGAGGCCGCGATGGCAACGAGCGCGGGGCCGGCGGGGCTTACGGCAGCCGCGGCCGAGCAGCGGGAGGGGGCGGCGGCCGCGGGCTCCGGCCCCTCCGCGCCCCCCGGCGGCCCTGCCGCCTTCCTCAGCCTCCAGGCGCCCTTCAGCGAGGAAGGTACCAGGCGCGGGGCGGGCGGTGCCGCCGCGACAGGGCCCCGGCTGGAGCCGAGGGGAAAGCGGGGCCTGGGAGGGGGTGGCGGGGCCTGGCCCGGTGAACAGGCCCCTGGGGGGCGAGGGGGGTCCTGGCTGGGCCGGTTCTGTCAGCGGGGGGCAGCTGCGGCGGGGTCTCTGTGCCCCGTCCCGCCTGCGGGCTCAGGGAGCGGAGCCCCGGGCCCGGGGGGGGGATCTCCCCGCCTCGACACCCCCCCGGATCCCTTCCCTCCTGCCGGGGGCTCACCGGGACACGGGTGTGAAGGCTGCTCGTGAGTCCGTGCTGTGTTCTCCCGAAGCCCTGACTGAATTCTCAATCCTAGATGAGGATGACGTGCACAAGTGTGGCCGCTGCCAGGCGGAGTTCACCTCCCTGGAGGAATTTGTGCAACACAAGTTACAGAAGGGCTGCCAGCGTGCTCCAGAAGCTCTGGCTGCTGCACCAGCCGGTCTCCTCAACCCAGAAGTGCAAAAGGTGACAGCAGGCTTCTCCTCAAGCCGTGGCTGAAAATAATTAGGATGCAACGGTCTGTTGGGTTGGAGGGGAGAGGACAGAATACCGTGTCTTTAAAGGTAATAAAACCTCTCTGCTAAAATGTTGTCTGTTACAGCAGGCCCTTCCTTCTGTCGAGGAGTCGATAACTGTTGCTCATATAGTTGTTGAAGCATCTTCAATAGCAGAGGAAATCAGCAACACTTCAGCTATAGTAGGTGAGCTTCCAGACGCTTGCCTTTGTACCCCTGCTGGGCGAGGAACGGTTCCTTTGTCCCGTGTCCTGTTTGGTTTGTGTTGTGGCTGGGTACCCGACAGCGTTACGGAGCAGAGCGACTTGGGACTGAGCGTTAGCTCAGAGGTGTGAGAGAGGCATCCCTAGGCCAGCTTTGCAATGCTCTTCGCCTTAATGCAAAGGAGATTTAAAACTCTATTCCAGAAATATCCATTTTATTATTTATGCTGCAATAATGAGAACTTTGCAGAGACCCATGTTCCAGGTTTAAGTACCTGTTCCTCCTTCCTACTGCATGAAGTGCTGAAACAGTAAATTGATGTAGTTGCATAAAACTCTCCTCTGTTAAAGAACGTAACTGTCTTCGTCTCCTTTTCCCAGGTAGCGGGCACATCAAAGAAGTCATTGTGGCAGGAGACCACGTTTTTGAAAACCCAAATGGTCACGTTGATGGGGAGGTGACTGAAGAACAAGGCAACCCTGACGACCAGGAGCAGGATATTTCCACAGAACTGATAAAGGTTAAGCTGCTGGTTAACAAAGAAGGACGATATGTGTGCGAGTTGTGCCAGAAGACATTTAAAACAGTAAGTATCCCTTTGGGTGCTGTCAGCTAAGAAATCTAGACTCGATAATAAGGTGCATCTCAACTGCGTGCTACACTTTCAAAAGGAAAGTTGTAGTTTCAGAAGGAGCGTTGTTGTTCTTTACAGTTGAAACATTCCACATCGTTAAGGATTTTACACCTGTCAAACTGAAATTCTTTCTGTAGGCAAGCATCCTCAAAGCTCACATGATCACTCACAGCAGCAGAAAGGACTATGAATGTAAACTCTGTGGAACTTCCTTCAGGACAAAAGGGTCTCTGATCCGACACCATCGCCGTCACACTGGTAAGACAGTTCTCCCCCTCGTTGCTGGCGCGCGCTGTGTGTGGTTATCCAGCTCACCTTCCAGTGGAATTTATTCCTGCTTTCCATCTTCTGCTGAGCCGAGCCCGTGGCGCTCTGCGATGTTTGGGGCGCTGGGAGGCAAGGCGAGGGTTGGGGATAAGCAGTCTGCTGGCTGTAGAAAGCTGAAAGCGTTCTCCCAGCGGTCTGTCACATGGAGCTAATACTGTCCGTGGTTAGTTTAATGCTGTTGGTTTAATTCTTATCACTTCCAGACGAAAGACCTTACAAATGCAAAAAATGTGGGAAAAGCTTCCGGGAATCTGGAGCTTTGACTCGGCACCTGAAATCTCTGACACCTTGCACTGAAAAAATTCGCTTCAACGTGAACAAAGAAATAGTAGTGAATAAAGACGAGCTGCCGACAGGTCAGTTACGCTGTCAGTACCCACCTCGTGTCTGATGAAACGAAGCATGTTCCCGGCACTTGAGCAATGAATTCTTTCTCGGTTGTGAAAAAAAGTATTTCTGTGCTATTCAGTGTATACCTTTTATACAGGAAAAAGTATTTTATAGAGCTGAACTATTAATCTGAAGCGCATCTAGCCAGGCGTTGGCTGGGAAGAATGTTTGAGAATCTGGTACAAAGCTGGCTTTAGCAGGCACCTCATACTCTAATACACGTTTTGTGTAGGGCACAGCAAATTGACGACGGGTGGCAGTACGCCAGGTGATTCATTGTGCTGCTTTTCTTGAAGGATCCGGTAGTTCATCAAACACAGACACAAACACTCCGTCAATAGCGAGTGAACCCATCGAGTCCTCCCCCGTCATTCATCTCGTGACAGATGCGAAAGGCAACGTTCTTCATGAAGTCCACGTCCAAATGCAGGAACTTCCTGTTGTAGATGCCAAATCCCTGGACCAAGACGTGAGTGTCATCTCTCTTCAATACCCTTCACGTGTTTTATGCAAAGAAATATTTAAAAGTATTTCATCTCATGAACAAAATTTGCTTAGGTGCCGATAGTGAATCCGTGTGGTGGAAGTAAATGGTTAATCAGCTGCTTTTTCATCTGGGAACACAGAAGGCAAACTCTGCCCTGACCTTGTCTGGCCATCTGCTGCCGCTCAGCTCAGCAGCGTGTGTATGGCCTTGGGGGTGTAGGAATCACTGCCACGTGCTGGGTGATGCAGAGGTGAGAGGGTGTTTCCACTGACCCTTCTCTGCTACGAGACTCTGGTCAGAGCAGAAGTGGATCATCCCCTGGCCGATGTGTTTCAGAGTGCAGAATTCACCTCCTCTTCCTCCCCAGTCCAGGATCATTCCCATGTTGATCTTTCAGCCCTGTCTCATGGCATCAGACACCCTAGAAGGAGTGACTGTCGTAGCAATGGTGCTGTAAGAAAAGGGCAAACTGGGTATTTGCTGTACCAGTTACCGGACTGTTTATTCCTTCAGCAGTCGCATCCCGAAGAGCTGCCGTGCGAGGGGGAAGTGCACAGTGAGAATCTGCTGAGGCAGGCCATGAGGAATTCGGGTATTGTGATCGAGAGAGTCGCTATGGAGGAAATGCAGAAGCCAGACGAGCCTGCTGTAGCTGCCGCAGAAGAACTAAAAAATGAAGTGGTGGAAGTGGCAGAGGAGCCGTGTGGGGAACAGTGTGTTGAAGTGGAGCAAGCAGAGTCTGTATGTTTGTATTTCATGAACAGATTAATTTCTTAGTCTTCTGTGCCTGCTCTTGGTTGTGGACAGCACTGTTAGCCTCACTGCCCCGCACGTTATCCTCAGCACACCTCTCCCAGTGCCGGGGTCTGTGGGTGACATTTTTCAGGCATGCTCTAGGTGTAGCGTTACCGTGTTTGTGTGCGCTTATGCACGCTCTCACACCCCCTCCTTCCCCCTCCCCTTAACAATATAAACCTCTGTCCTGTCAAAGCTGGAGTATTTAATCGGGATTTTGGTTAGCAGCACTTACTGTACACGCTAGTACAAAAATATTTCTGTTTTACCATTTTCTTTCCAACAGACAGATGCAGAAAAAACAAATGGGTACAAAAGTTACATTTGCCCTCACTGTAATGAAGCCTTCAGTGAAGCTGCTTCCCTTGAAACACACATCAAAGGTCATTTAGGTAAAGTTCTGCTGCTTATGCTGTTGTCTAAAATGTACCGTGTCCTACTGTGATCTTAAACATAGTACAGCTCGCTTTGGTGCACATTCCTTGCTTTTTGATGACCATTAGCTCTGCAAAATCAGTGAGTGCTTAATGCACAAATATGAAAAGGTTGACTTTGGTTGAGCTCTAGAATAGAGGGTAAAAGAAATACATACATTAAAAAAAAAGCTTCCATGTTTCAGGGTCTGCACTGCATCCTTGAAAGCAGAATTTTGTGCTGAGGCTGATGAGAAGGTCAGCGAGGCAGGAGGGGGTGACAGGCTGGAACTGCTCCTTGAAAGGCACCAAAGGCCATAAGGGCAACATCTGAGCAGAATTCACTTAGGACTGGGACGAAGCCCGTGCACGCAGTTGAAAGGACAATCTCCTGCCTTCTCTGGGTTAAAATTTTGTTACAGCATGTACTAGATACTGGCTCCTCCTGTAGCAACCACGTGTTCTCTCTCTCTCTAGATTACAAGCCTTTTAAGTGCGAGGAGTGTGGCAAAGAGTTCACGAAGGGCTATCTCCTGAAAAAGCATCAAGAGGTGCACGTGAACGAACGGCGTTTCCGCTGCGGAGAGTGTGGCAAGCTCTACAAGACCATTGCACACGTGAAGGGACATCGGAGAGTGCATTCTGACGAGCGGCCGTACTCCTGTCCAAAGTGCGGCAAGCGGTACAAGACAAAGGTCTGCCTCCCTCGCAACAGGCTTGCCTTCAGGTCTTCCTTTCCAGAGCCAGGGTTTGGGAGAATTTAGGAGGCTTTTCTCCTGAATGAACAAGTACCAGTTCACCTGTCTCTTACAAGAGCAGGAGCTCCCAAAGGAACTTTTGTTTTAGTGGGGAAAGGAGGGACTGTGTTAATAAAACCTTCCCATTTGTGAAGAAACTGTTCCTTCAGGTGTGGAAAAAATTATGTAATAATAATACAGACAAGTCTTTATCATGTTGTAAGTGAGAAGCAGCCCTCAAAGATGTCAACTTCTACCCTGGAAGCAAAAATGCTGCTTGCTTGAGTTTCTCATTCCCTTCAGCTGCCCTTCTCTTGCTTCTCTCTCCGTACAGAACGCCCAGCAGGTTCATTTCCGCACGCATTTAGAGGACAAGCCTTACGTGTGTCAGTACTGCAGCCGGGGCTTTCGGGAAAAGGGCTCGCTGGTCCGCCACATCCGCCACCACACCGGGGAAAAGCCTTTCAAGTGTTACAAGTGCGGGCGAGGGTTTGCAGAGCATGGCACCCTCAACAGGCACTTAAAAACCAAAGGTGAGATGGCAAAGCTTGACTGGACTGGGGGCGGTGGGGTAAACACAGATGTGTTGCTGTGGTTAAAATTGCCAATTGTTTTGGGTTTTTTTCATTGAATTTGTTCACAAAGTCGTGTAAAAACACAAAGTGTGGATGTTCTGCGAGGAAAATGTTTTAATTAGAGTAAGTTCTCACAGATAATGTTATTTGACTGGATTAGTTGTACTGGACCTGCTGCTGCTGTAGCTCCTAAGCACAGATTTTCAAACTTCTTCAGGGAGTGATGATGATGTATTGAGATTGGAAAGGACAATACAAGTTTACTGGAGGGAAAAAAAAAAAAGAGCTTCCTAGGTAGATATTGAAATGTCATGCATGAGCAGAAAAGATAAATGACTGAAATATACCAGAAGTCCTGCTGTATGTTCTTCACATGCTGTATGGTTTTACACGTCTGAATTTAGTTGGGTATTTTTTGAAATTACACTGGACAGTTGCTCTGCTCGAGGCTTGGTTCTGTTGTCTGGTGTCACGTAGGTCCCTTCCAGGCCATTATTTGGCCTGTCTTGGTGGGATGAGAGCCTGTCGTCTGACTGCTGGTAACTTCTCAGCAGCACCCTGTTAAAGGGGTCTCATTTGTGCCATCTAGTATTTTCCAGGGACTCCTGTATTTGAGATGCCTATGGAAAATCATGTTTTTCTGGCATTTTTGGAATACCATTCAGGTGGCTGCCTCCTTGCTTTGAAAGAGGTGGAAGAAGTGATGGTGTCCGAGGAAAGTCAGTCTGCTGACAACTTAGCTGCAACAGTCATTTCGGAAGATCCTCACACTGTTTTGGTGGAGTTTTCTTCCGTGGTGGCAGACACTCAGGAATACATCATTGAGGTAAGAACCTTCTCGTTCTGGAGTTAGCACGGTATTTTCATCAGTGAAAACTGCAGTGGTGCATGTTCCTCATCTCGGCTGTTGGGAGAAGGTAAAATAGGATCCAGCCAGTGCCAGCTCTGCCTGCACGAACCCAGGAATGAGTGGCGTTGATCTTGTTCAGGAGAGCACCAGGAGCCTCCGTCACCACCCTGCCGAGGTGCTGCCCGTAACACAGGCAGGGAAGTGAGAACGCAGGGCAGACTGACAGTAGGTCATCAGAAGGCTGAGACTGAGAACTTCCGACTATACCAGATCTTACATCCTCACAAACTGGCTTCAGCTTTCCCTCAGTTTTCACCTATCTCTTCTCCTGTTTCTATTTAGTTTATGTTGTCCAAAATAATCTCTGTTGGTTTTAACTGTCTGTGGCCAAAAGCAGTGAAATGACGCATTTCCCTTTCTCCCCGTTTGTGACAGAGCCAGTACTCATCCCTGCAGAATAACACCGCTCATTTCTTGAGTCCCTCTAGTGCTGCCGTCGTTTTTCTCCAATAGGAGAAAAATCTGCCAACTGGCTGAGTCCTTGTGAGAGAGGATGTTCCGTTTCAGTTATTTGTGAGCACTTTGAGTTACTTTTAAGTAGCTCTCGTTAATGGGATTTGGAGGGAATTTCAAGGAGCTGTCTTTAGAGTAGCTACAGCATCACGGCAGGAACAGGAAGGCTTCTGTAAAAGATCTTAGTGTCTTATATCTTGGTAATAAAAGATTTTTTGTAATAATCTAAAGAGAGAGCTCATCATATTTTCTCTTTCAAGACTGCTACGGAAGACATGGAGACCAGCGAAGCTACTGAAATAATAGAGGGAACAAGACACGAGGTAAAGCAGCCACATCAACTGTTCTTTTGGGGACTTGCTGTAGATGAAATGAATCTCTTCTAGTGTCTGACGTGCTAAATAAACCCAACTTCAAATAATTAATTTAGCTACCTCTGTGGTTTTGCAAACCTCTCTGTATAAAACCATAATACTGGTCATACTGGGTTTGACCGAGCTGTGTTAATCCCAGAAGCTCTCAGTGACGGTGGCTCGTGACTTGCGTGGCTTCATAGACGAGAGCACAGCTACCAGCTGAGC
>WKFP01014883.1:58665-74541 GCA_011057875.1 Pterocles orientalis | reverse complement strand
CCGTACACTGCAGCTTGCAAGGCTATGTGCAGGCCAACAAACAAACAGCTCCTGTAACAGAAAGGGGACAGTCTATTTAATACCCAGCATCCTGATTAACAGGTCAAGTACACTCAGAGGTGATCGGCAGACTTTCCAAACGCAAGGAGACACCTCTTTTAGGTTTTCAGGCCAGATGGATTGCATATTAATAGTGTTTTCTCCACCCAATGGCTTCTCCTTCTTTTCTTCTCACACACGCTCCTTTAAATATACCAGCTAAATTAACTTCTGTTATTCTCATGCCCTTTGGATTTTTCTCCCATCAGTAGAGTCAAGTACAAAGTCTCATAATCCCTTGGTGCTGACAAAACATGCCACAGCAGTAGACCACATTCTGCCAGAAGACACTTGCTGTGTGCTGCTCCAGAAGAAAAGAAAACCCCAGTGACAGGTAATCTTAAAAAAAAAAGTAATAATTTAAGCAGCTTGTTACAAGGGGAGCGTGGCAGAAGGCTAGCAATCACAAACACCAGTTCCGACCTGTCGGCAGACCTACAGCTTCTGTGAGGCAAGTGCCACAACCATTCGGCATGCAGGTTTGTTTGGGATGCATCACACTGAGCAACAGCTTTCAGCAGCCTGGCAAACAGATGCTCAGAAAAGCCAGGCATTAGGAGAGCAATGTCCATTTACTACAGTCCTCTGCATTACACATCGGTTTGCTGGGCTTTTGTTACCAGTTGTAAATAACTAGTGATGTGTATGTCACTACAGTGGAAAGGCCGTTGCAGACAAGCTCTCCTCTGCTGCTCTGTCCTGTGCCATTCCTCTGCACAATCCAGCAGGATCCTGGGGAGTCTCCTCTCAGCTGCAGGGCTCCAAGAAGATACCCTCAAGTGCTGCATGTCCCTGGACTTCTGCAGGAACTGAAAAATCTCTTGCTTGAATGAGGTGACACAGTCGAATGGTGTGCGTGGAGGATCAAAGCGCCTCCAGCAATGACAGCTACACCAGGCTCACCAGATAATTGCTGTGCTGCTGATGGCGCGTTTAACAGTGTAACCCCTCTCTCTTGGGCTGTGCCAACAGCAGAGAACCTGCACAGCACACAACAAAGCTGCAGCACACGGTCAACAGCTGCAGATGTTACGGCCCTGAAGTGTCTGTCTCACCAGAGCTGCTGCCCCCAGAGGAAAGGGGTTTAAGTCGTTCCTGAAGCAGATCCTGACGCACCACAGTTCACAAGACACCACAAAATTCACCTTAATAGAGCAGGCTGCACACTGGCAGCTGCGCTGCTTCCCCTGCAGCCACCTGGACACCCAAGCTGCTGGACGAGGACTGATGGGATTTGAGGGAGAGGATGGGGATCGCCAGCTCTGTCTAAACTCGATCTGCAGCTGCCAGAAAGTCTGGTGTAATTCTCTCGTGGGCGCAGTCTACCACCCGTGTGACCAACATCTGTTCCACTGGAAGCTGCAGAGCCACATTATCTTTGTTCATCAATATGTTCACGTATTTCAGGGTACCATCTTCTCAACAATAAACAAGGAACAGAAAGACAACAGTGTGGCAAACCTTCAAGGTAATCTGTAATCCCCGACAAGCACCCTTAATGAAGGGAGAATATCCGAGGATAACACTGAAAGCTCTGCTGGCAGCAGGGGGTGACCAAGAGTGGCCAGGAATACTGGTAAAAAATAATGTCAAAAGCAAAAACCAAAAGTGCAATACCTTGTGTGGAAGAGCCTGTGAAGCTCCCTCTGTGTCACTCTCTGGAGCTGTGTGGGGACTACAAATGACAATACCTGAAGCAAAAGAAAACACTCTGTTAGGTGAATTGCACTTCGCTTCTGCCTTGTGGAACATTCAAACAAAAACACACGTCACCTAATCCCTCAGCTACAGATCCCTGGGGAGGAAGCTCATTTTCAGGGGCATTTCAGCTCCTAAGAATACAGGCAGGCATGTTGCTAAGGTTTTCAAAATGGGGGTGAGGATCCATATTCTCGGGAGCTCAGCAGGCACAAACAAACGTATCTGGGTTAATGTGTGAAAGTTCTAAGGAGCTTATATCGGGTTATAGACTGGGTAACTGGTTAAGCAGGGGATAGAACTGAGCAATTTCTGAGCTACAATATGCTTCACCAGGACATCTGACAGATGCAAGCAGAGATAAGCAAAGGGATAAAGCCTGCTATCCTCCAGAAAAAGGAAAAAAACCACCCAAACCAACCAAAAACCAAACAAACAAACTCCACCAAAACCCCCCCCCCCCCCAGTTTCTTCAACTACAGCTACCATCCAGTCTGATAACTCCACATCTACCTAATTCCCGTTTCAAAAACAGCTAGACACCATGGAGAAGAAAACTGCCTGTCCCCAGCTCTCAGCAACAGTCTGCGACGGCGGAATTGTTTGACTCTGCTGTTCAGAAAACGACAGATCTCTATAGCAACACGCTGCTCCATCCGTGGTGCAGGAACTAGAGCAGCTGAGCCTATTTCTAGCTGATATGGAAAGAAAATATGCAGCGAGAGCTTCTTGTCTCAGATGTGAAAGACCAGAAGGCAAAAAGCATATGGAGAGTTGTGAAGATGTTAAATATTTTTCTTTTAACTGGTATGCCCTGTATCAGCAGCTCAAGTGACAAGTTTGGTTTTTTTTTTTAAGAGGCTGCAAACTGCAACAGGAAACACAAGAATAGACAGTAAAGCAATCTGCATGCAACTGCAAAATTCAAATTTAAACTACCTGTGTGTTAGTACAGTCTAACATGACACGCACAACCGACCCGCTGGCAGCAAGGAAAACAGGCTGGGGGGTGGGAGCGGACTTGCCACAGAGCTGGAAACAGCTGTGCTGTCTGCAAGTTAATTATTTCGTATCGCTCACAACGAATACTTTAAAGGATCTTACAGGAGTGCAATCAAACAACTTCAACCAACTTCCAGGCTTTTAAACCTCATTAATTTCAGTCAGAAGTGGATGTAAAATACAGCATCTAGAGAAACTGTTCAGGATTACCTCCACTTATTTCATGCTACAAGTATCAATTACAATTCTCCAGAGAGTGACTTTACATCAGAGCAGTATTTTAATTGCTGATTCTCACACACGTTTCATAGAAGCAACTATTAAGAAATGTGGGAAAATAATAAATTTCTCTGCACAGTGATCTGCGTGTCTATAAAGCAAAATCAAATGAAAGTATAACACTAGTAGCAAAAATCAAAGTCTGTTTAGAATCCTGTAAACAGCATTAAATATTATTTACAATTTAAATAATTCTCATATCCTTTCGCTTCCAAGAATGCTACACCTTTTATTTTACCTTCTTCATTTAGATGCAGCCCAACAGACAGAAAAATAAGCTAGTGTCTTTCCAATTCATTCCCTGTTTTTACAATAAAATGCCAATTCTTAATCCTCTTCTAAAGCTCTTCATTCCTCCCCTTTCCTTAGGCAACAGCCTGCAGCCTTATTACAGACTCACATTAACGAGCTTGCCCGAAAATATTTGCTACCAGTTACAATTCTCTCCCTATTTTAATCCTCAAACTTCCCCCATCTTTTTCCTCATAACGACAGCAGCAAATACCATAAAACCGCAAATACTTGGGGCCTTGATGCCATAAACATTTGGGGCCTTGTTGCTATTTAATTTCTCAGAGCTGACGCATTTATAGGTGTCACTGAAAATCATACTTTTAGCGTCACGAGAAGCTCCATCCTTACTCCTGCCCTGCGGTGGCTGCAGCCGGCCAGACCGGCACATGCAGGATTTGTGAAACACAAATGGTTTTTAACAGCCTGCTTGGGCAGGATTTCATCAGCCGAAAAGAAGTGTATTTCTATTTCCAGCCCCAATTAGCACTTATTTGAGAGCAGGTGTCAGAACAGGAGGATACACGAGCTCTACGACATCCCCACAGCCACTGGCGTGTTTTATGGGGGAGAAACCCCCTGGTTCCAGCGGGACGGGCAGAAACCCCCTGGTTCCAGCGGGACGGGCAGAAACCCCCTGGTTCCAGCGGGACGGGCAGAAACCCCCTGGTTCCAGAGGGACGGACAGAAACCCCCTGGTTCCAGCGGGACGGACACAAACCCCCTGGTTCCAGCGGGACGGACAGAAACCCCCTGGTTCCAGCGGGACGGACGGGGCTGGGCACCACTCCCAAAGGCCAGCTCTTTACCTGCCGTGCACCGCTGCCACTTCTCACGAGGAAACTCTCCTTCCTTCCCGAGCAGATGCAGAGCAGAGCCACAGCAGTGACCACAAACCCCAAATAAACCGAGAAGAGTGTCAGGAAATCCATCCCGAGCCCTGAAACCAACACAACCGCCCGGGCCTCGCACGGTGCGTGGCTGAAACACGGGAACGGGGCAGCCCCGGGCCCAGCCAGCGCACCCAGACCCCCCAGGCCCGTGGTGTTTTATTATTTCGGTGTTTTATCTCTTTCTGCACAGTCCGGGCCCCCCCTGACTGGGGCTGCAACCGGGCGCCGCCCGCAGCGGGGACCACCCGAGTCACCCCACCCGGTCCGGAGAGCGCCTGGCCGGGGGCCTGCGGCCTGCAAGCCCCGGAGGGTGCCCCGGGGACAGTCGGGGCCTGCGGAGGGTCGTGGCACCGGCCCGGGGGACACGGGGGGGGGGGGCTCCCCTCAGCCGCGCTGAGGAACGCTCACCGCCGCCCCTCCCGCCAGGCCGCCTCATCGATCGCCGAGCCCCCGCCCCTGCCGCTCGGCGATCCGCGGCCAGGCCTGCGGCAGCCGGAAGTGGCGGAGCGGCGGGAGGTGGCGGTGGGCCCCGGGAGAGGCGCGGGGCTGGCGGCTGCCCCCGGGAGCGGGAGAGCGGCCTGGCTGCCCCGCTCGGCCCGGGAAGAGCCGTTCCTAAGGACGATGCCGCTCCAGCCGGCGTCCAGCAGCCGCCCCAGCCGGGTCGGGCCCGGTGGCGGGGAGCGGGCCCGTTCCCGGGCTGCGGGGAGCCGGGTGGCGGTGTCGGGCCGGGGCAGGCCCGGGGGAACACAGCGGGAGGCGCCTCCACAGCGAGCGGGAAACCGGCTCCTGGAGGAGCGGAGGCTGCTGGGGAGAGCGGGTGGTTCTGGCCTTCTGCCTTCCTCCGCAGGAGAAAGCACAGATTGAAGCACTCGAAATAAAATGTTTTTATAAATCCCGGTTGTGCGTAGAGGTCTGTGGTCCCTGGCAGCTCCTTACCGTGCGGGTCGCGTGCCGGTGACAGTCCCTTCTGTGTCCCGCGGGCCTGTAACGCTCCCGGCTTGGGGAGTTTCTTGGGAACCTGCAAGAATTTCTTCAGGTTTGTTGTTTTGGGTGAAATCCCCTCTAAAGCAGAATCCTTCTGTCTCCTACAGGAGCTCTGAGCAGCCTGTTTCTTTTTGATAGGGAGCCATCTCTCCCGCCATCGTGTCCTTGAGCTGTAGGAACCAGGGGTGAGTTTGCTCCGGTCCCCACAGGGATCTCACTGGGAACCCGGCTGAGATGGGCTAATGCTGCCGGAGGTGAAAGCCCTGGGCCAGTTCCTTACGTGGTGGCTGTCAACTGAAACCGTCCCTGCAGCCGGGTCCGTGCTCTCCCGAGCGCTGCTAATGAGTGACTGATTGGGTTACGGTGCCCGGGTAGAATTTGCCATAGAAACTGCCAGTCACTGCCACCAGGTAACTGATCCAAAAGCTTTGAAGCTGCTGTGATGATTCTGCCAGCGCTGGGTCCCCGGCTGTCTGTGGCTGGATCTCGGGGACGACAGGTAAGCCCTCCGCCGGTGCTCGGGCTGTTTTGGCACCGAGAGGAAATTAATTGGCTTGGTCAGGAGCCATGGCAGCAGGAGGTGAGGTTGGGTTTCTGGAAGGGATCCTTTTTTCCCTGGTAAGTTCTTGGCCCCCAAGGCACCAGACCAGAGCTTGAGAGACAGAAATGCAGCCAAAATATTGCTGGGGCACAGCCGTCCTAGAGCGCAGCCCGAGAACAAGCCCAGAGCCCTGTTGTACAGCCCAAGGCACTCTGCTCCTGATAGAGGGTGTTATGAAAAAGCTATTTTTTTTTCCCTCCCTACTGATACAGCAAAACTTCTGCACTGCTCCAGGTCCAGCTGTGGGTTTGGGACATTATGGCAAGTTTGGCAGCCCTGGGATGGGGGGCTGGCGGCACCGTGGGCGCCAGGCGGTGTATTTGTCTGTGGGCAGGGTTTGTGCGCCGCAGTCCCTGGGCACAGCGCGGAGCTGCTGGTGCTACCGGCAGGAGCTGCCGAGCAGGACCCGGCACCGGCACGGAGCTCCGTCCACTCCCAGTGGCCTCGGAGGCTGTGCTCAGGGACAAAACAGCTGGCGAATATTTAACAGCAGGTTGAGACAGATGAAGCTGATTCAATCCAAGTGCTGTGAAAACCAGTTAAAAAAAGCCTCATCTGGTCCAAATCCTGCAGAAGGTCTTCAAGGAAACAACGCTTTCATTAGCTTGGAGCCCCGTAACTAATTTCTTGCAAGGATTAAAATCCACTGTCAGTGTTTTAAAGTCCTCGAGTCACTTAAAAATGGAGGGAAAAGAAGCAATTGCTTCACATGCTGAAAAAAAAACCAAAACACAACACCAAAACAGAGTAACCATTAGAGATCTGCCTGCCTGTTTGGGCAGCGAATAGCCGAGAGGATGCCCTGACATTTTGCAGGAAGGCGTGTGCGTTTCTGTGTCAACACGGGAGGACAGCGCACGCTCCCCCCGACGCACGCCAGGGACCTCTGCTGCTGAGGAGGAAATTTGTGTCTGTGCAGAACCTGGGAGAAAGGAACCGCGTCCCGTCTCCAGCAGAGCATCACCCACAGCAGAGCCGCAGAGGACGTGAGGAGGTCTCCCAGTCTCTTGCAGCAGTGGCACGTATGAGCCGGAGGAAGCCCCTCCATTTCCAGGTCCCTGCCGCTCTCCTTGGGAAAGCTTTTCCCGATCCCACATCAAGTCTCCCAGCTTTTCTGGGGAGGTCATTTCCCATCCAGCCCATCTGCACCGGTGCCCAGGGAAGACGGGATTGCTGCGTGGTCCGGGATGGGATGTGGCCAGCCCCTCCCGCTGGTGCCGCAGCAGGATGTGTAATACCCTGAAACCTCTTAGCGTGCTAAGCCCTGGGATCCCCGAGTGCTGAGGAAGCAGAGGAGAAAATCAGAACCAGCAGCTTAACGAACAGTCGGTGCCAACATGGGGGTCTCTGCTGCAAACCCCCCCACCACTCCCCTCTGCGAGGACCCCCACGGAGGAGCTTGCCTGGGGAGAGCTCTCCTAGCGAGCCCCGCAGGAGTCAGTCCAGACCCCAAATCCCTGCGTGTTGTTTGGCAGATGCATACTCGCAAAATCTCTGGTTTCCCACCCAAATCGCTGGCAGTGGGGCCAGAGAGGTCTCAGCACTCCCTGCTGCCGCTCGGGAGCTGCGTCCCTGCTGTTCGCAGAGCGCTGTCTCTCTGGATTTGCCCTGTGGGTCGGGGATTTCCATCCACGGGGGCTAATCTGTTTTACCTCCATCCAGCTCCTAATTCCCCCCAGCTCTGCGGGCTCAGGTCAACACCAGGCTCAGCCAGGACCAGCGCGGCAGGTAGTCTGTCTCTGCTTCTCTTTGCGATGGAAATAAAGCTAACGAGGAAAGGAAAAGGCAAGAAAGACCTTTCTGCGCATCTGGCGCTGGCTTCGAGCGTCTGGAAGGGTGCAGGGCTGGCGTGAGAAGCCCAGGAAGGGGCAGCAGCCCCCTGCCCAAGGCTTTGCCCAGCTCCACCCCTGGACGGGTGTTTTGTGCCAGGGCTGTGCCCCCAGCAGCGAGGACGCCGGAGCCAGGGAGATGCCCCCGGGAGCCCGGTGGGACACGTTTCCAGGGGCGATGGAGGAGAACAGAGAAAGCTTTGACCCCGTAGCAGGACAAACCTGCCGCCGGTGAGAGCGTGCCAGGCTGGCTGGGATGGCTGCGGACTTCTGTAAGTGCTGGAGCCGTGGGGTGCGGAGGTGGAAGGGGGTGATGCTGCTCCCACAGCGGGGCGATGGGTGCTGCTCTGCCGGGCTTTGCCACCGAGCTCAGCCCAGAGCGGCGGTGCTGGGACCATCCCAGTGCTTACTGGGCGTTTGCTGGAGAGCCTTCAAAGCCTGCAGCCCCAGGGTTTGCTCACCGATGGATTTCATCCCGCAGACTTGCCCCATGCTTCTCCCCCAGCAGTGTCCCTCCGGTCCTTGGCATCTGCACTCGATACCGTGGGCAACAGCTTTGTCTCCTCTTTAAATAATAATGATGGTAATAATGACAATAATAATAATAATAATGATGATGATAATAATGACAATAATAATACTCCCAGATTTTATGTAGCATTTCAACCAGCACTGCTGTACAAAGGAGGACGGGGTTATTACACTGATAACGTCAGTGACAGTGTGTTGCTTGGTCCTTTTCAATATTTCCTTGCGAGGCGGCTCTTGCCGTGCCCTCTGCCGTAGCCCCTCGAGCAGCTGTCGCAGCAGCGCGGGCTCAGGTCGTTAGCACAGGTTTCGGCGGTGATGCTGTTTTCCCTGCCTGCCCTCACGGTTCTGCTCTCAGTATTACCTCTGCTGGAAACGGACGTGAGAGGAGCCCCTTTCATCCCCCTGGCCCATAAAAGGGCGTCAAACAGGGCTTTCAGTGCTCCTGAGTTTTGACCAACACTCCCCAGGTCTGGAGGGAGCAGAAGAAGTGTCCTTTGTTCATCCAGGGCAGAGCCAAGCCGCCCCGCCGTGAAGGGACACCTCTGCTGTGCTGGCAGGAGCAGGGACCAGAGCGGGACCCTCCGGGCTGCCCAGGCTGGGGGGGGGCAGCGGCTCCGGGGAGGGGGGACGCACCCCGAGCTGCCTTTAGGCTGCGGCTGGGCTCCGCACCTCCGTGCCCGGGCTTGAAGAGCACAGAACTCAAGATGCATCCGTGAGGATGTTTTCCTGAGCGTTGCCGAGTCCTCATAGTCTCTGCGAGATAATTTTCTCGGGTAAAATCGTCTGCGTTTCGTTTTGTGGATGCTTAACGGGTGTTAAATAACACCGATGGAATGAACAGGGGAGGGAAAAGCACCTCCGCAGGCAGCAAAACGGAGAGAAGATCTCCCTGCCAAGTGTTTCAGCGAGTGTCAGCAGCACTCACACATCCGAAGGACACCCGAGGGGCACGGCTCAGCTGCTCGGCTTTACCTCGGGCACGGACGGCTCCTGCAGATGTTTGGGGCCGATGTGCCCGATTTCTCCTTCAGCATCCCTGGAGCTGGAGCCCTTCAAATGAACCCCTTTGAAAATCCTCCTCTCTGTATTTCCAGCTGCTGTGGCCAGTTTAACGCTGCACGCGGGGCAGGGAGGGCACAAAGGCACACTCCCGGGAGAGGTGGGAGGATCTGGCAAATTCTAATGAATTTACAGTAATTTTGCTGTTGCAAACTGCTGAAATATTGCATATGGAGAAGAGTTGGTTACAATAAATGTAATATTTTTTTTCTAGAATTAAATAATGATCTTATTTCATGAAATAATAATTTTTCTAGACAAAGAAATCCAAACCGGCGCCTAAACCTGCGTCCCTGGGAGGGGGTTTAGGTGGGTGCCATCGATGGGCGAGACAAGGGCTGTGCCCGGGGTGCCCCGACCTTTCCGGCCGGCTCAGCTTCTCACCGCTAACGGCAGCGGCATCGCCAGCAGCCTGACGGGAGAAGAATAAAAAGAATAAAAGAATAAAAGCCATTTTTGGGGAAATATAGAGGAAAACTGTCCCTCTTGGGGCATTTCTTCCCCAGAGTGCAGGGGGTGAGCACAGACAAGAGCCCCTGCACCCACTGGGATCCACGTGGCACCTTCAGGAGCTGATGTTAAGGATGGAAAACTCACCACAACCCTTTTTTTTCCCCCAATTCCTTTCCAGTTGCAGCCATGCCGGCGACCAACCAGGGCTGGCCCGAAGCCTTCGGGTTCAAGATAAGCGGGACGGGTCCGTGCTACATCCTCTGGGTGCAGGAGGGGAGCAGCGCGGCGGTGGCGGGGCTGCGGCCGGGCGACGAGGTGCTGGAGATCGAGGGCCAGCCCGTCTCCTCCCTGGGCTGCGAGGCGCTGCTGGGGCTGGCCCGGCGCTGCAGCAACGTGCCCCCCAGCATCGGGGTGGTCTCCCGCCTGCAGCACGCCGACATCCCCCCTGGTCCCCGCGGATGCTTCGGCTTCGAGCTGGCGAGCGACAGCCCCCCGCGAGTGGCCAGCGTCAGCCCGGACTCACCGGCCGCTGCCTGCGGGATGGAGCCGGGGGATTACGTGCTGGAAGTCAACGGGATGCCGGTGATGCTGCGGGAGGGGGCGGCCGCCCTGCTGGGGTCCTGCCGCGGGCGGTCCCTGCGGCTGGGGCTGCTGCGGCCGCAGCACGGGGCCGGGACGCAGGACCACGTCCCCAGCGCTGATGCCGTGCGGCAGGAGAGGAAGCAGAAAGCGCAGGAATTCAGCAGAAAGGTAAGGCTGGGGCGTGGGGCGAGTGTCCTGGGCTCGGGGACCCCCTGCACCAAGAGGTTTGGGGGTTCCCATGTCTCAGCTTTGCAGCGCGCGCAGACAGGGCAATGCTCCTGGGGCACAGGGCTGGGGGGCAGGTTGGGGCGTCAGCACCCGAGAGAAGGGTCTGACCTGTGTTTCCATAACCCTGGGAGAACTGAGGGATGCTGCACAGAGCTTGGAGACCCCCCGGGGATGACCCCGAGCACCTATTCCTCTGCACTACAAGAGCAAGTGGGAACCCCCAGGGCAGATCCCTCTCTGGGGTGTCTGGACATCCCCCCATACCCGAGCGCCTAAGCCCACAGACATCGCAGCTCTTATTTTGTTGCAAAGGGAAAATATCAGTGTGATGATGTCTTCATCGTGTTCCTGAAAGCTTCCTAGTGGGTAGTTTACCAAACACACCACCTCACGCTAATTATAAATTTGGTCCTGGTTGTTTTTTAATCTCTCTAATTTCCATTTCAAAGCAGCCGTTTAAAGGGCTGTTATGAAAATAACCAGGCTGGTGGGTTTTTTTGATCCTGGGCTAATAAAGGAACCAGACATCCGTGGGTATCAGCCGAATCCCTCGGTCAGCTCCTGCATGAAAGATTCACAAACACGCACCGGGGTTTGGATTCACAAGGCAGCGCATCGCGTGAGACCCGCTGATTGCCGGAGATGAGCAGAGGATGCGAGGTTGTTCCATGCTGCCTCCATCTCCTGAGGTCGCATTAAACCCTGGAAATGTTTCCTGGATGATCGCAGGAGAGCGCTTTCGAAGCGAGCTGGTGATGCCCCGAGCACCCGCAGCACCCCCTCTGCCTCCTCCCTTCCCGGCCCAGCAGAGCCACTCCGGTGGCCCCGGGGCAGGTTTGCAGAGCACCCTCCAGCTCAGCTGGCAAACACCTCTCCCGAGGGAGTTACTGGCACAGATGTTTTAAACAACTTTTTTTTTTTTTTCCAGAAAATAAAAAAACCCAGCGGGGTGCTTTCCCCCCTCGTTTACCTGGGTGCTGCCACCAGTGCTGCACCCAGGGACTCCAGCCCACCCGCTGGAAGGTCAGAGGGTGCTGGTGGCTTGCACTCCTGCATGATACTCAGAGACCGAGGTTCAGGGCCTCTTCCCACCCTCACTCTTTTGGCAGAGCCCCTGGCAGATGGATGGGTGGCAGCGGGGCCAGGGCTGGAGCTGGGCTCTGCAGCATCCTGCAGCCTGGAGCATCCCCAAGAGCGCTGGAGGTGCTCAAGGTCAACATCTCCTCCTGTCCCCTGCACGCTCAGGGACACGCTGGGGACTGCGCTGACACAAGGGTGGCTGCACCCCTCCCATTCCCAACCCCCCCAAACCCTTTGGGCTCAGCCCAGGCAAAAATTTACCAGCAGCATCCTAGGATTCAGTCCCCCCGGAACACCGCTGTCTTCCTCATTTCTGTGCTGGACCTTGGGACTGAAAAACACACGAGTCCACCCGGGGGGGCTGCAGCTGCCTCGGCTGCCCCAGATTCACTAACCTTGAAGCGCTGCTGCTGCCGGGAGCCCCCCCAGCATTCGCACAGCAGCTGCACAAACCCCGCAGCGCCTGGAGGGCTGTGCTGGGGGTCGCGGTGCCAGCGGTGGCTGTCCCCAGGATGCTGCTGAGTGGGACAAGCACCTGGAAAAACAGCTTTTCCCCTTCCCCAGGCCAGGGCTGAGTCCTGCTGGTGGCTCCCTTGCCACCACAGGGATGCAGGGACACAGACCAGGGAAGGGTGAGGGGCTCTCCTCCCTTCGCTGCTGCGTCCCCCTGTGCCCACCAAGCTGGAGAGAAGCAGTGAAACCTGCTGTCAGCACAAAACCTCACCTCGCAGAAAATCTTCAACACCCAGGGACCACAGGGTGCTCCCAGAGGGTTTCCTGCATCCCGCACGGATGCTGCAGGCAAGGCAGCAGCACCCAGCACAGCCCCAGGCTGAGGGACAGCCCCTTCCTGAGAAGGGGCTAATAAGGGGAGGGTCCCATGCAGGGTAATTGGCTGGATGCTAATTAGCTAATTGCTCTGCCTGTCATGGCTGTCAGGGATGGAGGGGATGGCTGGAAGCTGCTGATGCCGTTTCCAGGGGCGGTGCTCCCCTCTGTGCCCCCTCTCCCTGCTTCTCTGCAGCCCCCCAGGGCTGAGGGAGGGATGGTGCCCCCCGGGAGGGTCACAGTGCAATCAGAGGCTCAAACACCCCAAAAACCCCTCGTGGTGTCTGCTGCCAGGTAGACTCCAGACCAACCCACTGGGTCCCCGCCCGGCCATGCTGGAGCATCTCCTGCGATGCCACTTGGGACCCGCAGAGTTTCGGGGTTCGGGGTTGTGCTGCTGTCCCGTGTGATGTTTATAACATGCAGAGCGGCGATACCAGGGATAGGTGTGAGACCTCAGCAGTGCTGTGGGTGAGCTGGTGGCTGCGGTTTTCTTTCCAGCCCACGTGGCTTCCCTCCTCGTTGGCTGTCTGGGTGTTGCAGCTAGACGGACACGTTTGCTGCAGTGAGACGGACGCATTTGCTCGCTGTCGGTGCCCCCGTACCCACAATTAACTGCTCCGCTGCTCAATGCCCCTTCCCTCTTCATTCCCGGCCCCCGTACTGCAGGTGGAGGACATCCTCGGTGACCAGCCGGAGGTCAAGGAGAAGGTGTTCACTGTCCTGAAGCAGTACGCGGCAGAGCGGAAGGTGGAGTACCTGGCGTACGCCCTCTGCATGGTGCTCACCCAGGAGTCCCACCAGCACCTCATCGACAACATCAGGTACACGGTGCCCACACCCGCGTGGGTCGTTAATGCACGAGCATCCATCTGCCGCCGGTGATGAGCGCGCAGGGCTGACGATGCAGGTGTGGGTCAGGAGGATGCTGCAGGGACAGTGCCCAACCCCTCTCCAAGGGGCAGCCGAGCTGACCTGGGGGGTCTCAGCCCAGCGTCCCACCAGCCTGGGTGGCTGTCCTGCCCAGGGTGGGATGGGGGGACCTGCAGCTGCCCACCAGCCGTCCCCATCCCTGCAAGAAGCAGGATGTGGCTCCCACTTCTGGCTGTCATTTCAAAGGGAGAGGGGACTAGCTGCATGACAACTGGCAGTTCTCCCAGAGCCTGGCCAGAAAATAAACCGAGCTCTGCAAGGCGAGAGCTGGCGCTGGGCGAGGGGTCGGCCAGGGAATCAGGGGCAGCTGGGGGGGATCTTTATAGGGTCCATGGGCTGCCACCCGGCCAGCACTGCCCACAGCATTCTGGGTGCCAGGACTGTGCTCGCACATCCCGGGATGCTCTGGCAATGCTCCGCCTGGGCTCGGGGTCCCTGGCACCTCCTGAGCCCCCGCAGCACAGCCATGCTGTGGGCTTGCAGCCGGTGCCACCGTCCGCTGCTCTCTGTGCAGCTGGGCTGGCACTGCGGGGTGGGGACGGGGACAGTGCATGGACACGTGGTGGGGATTACGGCCAGGCTGAGACGATGGCCATTAGGGAATCAGACCTCCATCTGGCCCCGATCCGCGCCCGGCTTTCCAATTCCTGCTTTAATCAGTGGAATTGCAGGATATTACAGTTACCATAACAACGTCCCCGTGCCAGGGTCTCCGCCACACTATCATGATCGGGTGGCGGGGAGGATGGGGACAGCGGGTCAGTGGCCCTTGTCACGCAGCATCCCCCTTCTCTGCCCCCTGGGAACCCCAATCCCTGAGCCAGGATGGGCACAGACCCTGGCGGAGCGGGGTGTTGGGGGGACCGTCACCTCCCTGCCAGCCGCCGTGTCCAGGTGCCTGCGTCTGGGCTGTCCTGTCCCATCCCAACATCCCGGAATGGCTGGGGCGGGCGGCAGGGATGGGTGGCACTGAGCCCTGCCTGAGCCATCACCCCAAACCGGTCCCAGTCAAAAATCACTCACTGCCATAATTCAGAAAAAAGTCTTTTCCCCAACAAAATCCATGGAAATGCCTTGGACACCTCAGCAAGCCCTTTGCTTCACCCCTGGGGAGTTAAATGAGATTTTTTTTCCCCTAGAGAGTATTTGAATAAGTGTCTCCATTTCTCTCCGGACCCAAGCCCCTCTGCGGGGGTACAGCAGCTTCCCCTCGGGGTGTCCCTGTCCCACTGTCCCCAGAGAGCGTGGCCAGACCCAGTGACCCCCCGATTCCCGTGGCCTCCCCGAGCCCCGTGTGAAAGGCTAAAGCCAGGGCTGGGGCCAGAGGTGCTGTAAATCAGGCAGCTGATCTCGGTTTAATGGAAATGAAATATTTAGCTCGGGGAAAAGATTTACCGTCTGATCTTAATGAAATGAAATCAAGAAAATAAAAAAAAAGGTGCTCTGGGGGCCAGGTTTCCCAGCTGCAGGGGTGCTGGAGGGGGGGCACAGCTCCGTGTGCCGTGTGTGATAGGAGCTGCGTGTCCCGGGGTCTCGTATCCCATGGGTTTGCTGCCGGTGAGTGGCTCCCAGGTGCGCTGGGTTTAGGGGTGCTGTGAATTCACGGGGGTGATCTCTGCTTGGCTTGAGAATGGAGCAAACGGAGCCTGTCTGAGCTGACCCAGCGAGCACAACAGGGCTTGTCCTGTGGAACCCCCCCCGCAGGCACGCGGAGCCGTGTGAGGATGGGCTTGGGACCACATGGACACCCCCAGCCAGCCCAGGCATCCCTGTGAGGCTGTGCCCAGCTCCCCTCGCCCCGGGGGCTGTTTTTACCCGAGATGCGGGGGGCATCCCAGACACCCACACCCTGCGAGATCACCCATGCTGCCCACCCTGCACAGCCTGGGGGAGCCCTGAGGGGCTGGGATGAGCCGCTGCCCTCCCCAGGCCAGGGACTGGGAAAGGATGCTGGGGATGATGCAGGGGACGATGCTGGGGATGATGCTGGGGACAATGCTGGGGACGATGCTGGGGATGACACTGGGGACAATGCTGGGGACGATGCTGGGGACGATGCAGGGGACAATGCTGGGGCCGATGCTGGGGACAATGCTGCGGAGGGTCCCCAGCACTCGAGGTGGCTGAGCCCTGCCGTGGGTCTGTGTTGGTGGCCCACTGTGGGTGACCATGTGGCCGCTGCCATGCAGAGCCAGGCGGCCGGTACGTCCCTGTCTGCTGCTGAGCTTGGCGCTGGCCCGATCGGATCTTCCCTCTGCACCAGCTGTATTTATTCGGCTGCTGCCAGCTGTCCTCCCTCCCCTGCCTGTCCCCTCCCCGGGCTCCCCCCGGGGTTTAACGTGCTCCCTGCGAGGTGCTGCGGTGCAGTGTAACCCAAGACCCCCCCGACTCAGCACACGGGGCTGCAGACCCCTTTCCTCCTCTCCTCTGTCCTTGGTTTGGGTTTTTTCCAGTGTTGGTGGTGGTTTTCTTTTTTTTTTTTTTTTTTTTTTTTTTTTTTTTTTTT
>WKFP01014883.1:42211-58645 GCA_011057875.1 Pterocles orientalis | reverse complement strand
CGGAATTAAGCCCCTGCAGATTGTAATTTGCTGACATTCCCCTCATCGGCCGGGTTGTGGATAGCAGGGATAACGCACGTGCTGCGCCGGGTCCTCCCCGCTCCCGTCCCCTGCCCCGGTGGCTGGGGCGCGCAGTGAGGTGCACGGTCGCGGTTCTGCTCCGGGATGAGGAAACACGGCGGCGAGGGGCAAAGATGAGCTGTCTCGGGTGAGTAACGAGCGGACCTTTCCTAGGAGCCAAGGGGGCTGGGAGGGCAGCGGGTTTAAAGCAGCTTAATTCCTGAATCCAGCATCCTCCCGGCACCGCGAAACCGCGATGTGCTAAAAGTTAATTAACTCCTAGCGTCCGTACTGCGCCCGAGCTGCTCTGCCAGGGGCTCTGCAGCACCGCGGCTCTGCCCGGGAGAGGGGGGAATCTCTTCTGCCGTGTTTATCCGTCACCCGCCCGGGTCCGGTCCCGGGGGAGCCGCAGGGTTTAACTCCTCTGCTCCCCCGGTTGAGTGCATCTCGCCCCGGAGCGGGTTATTTCGGGCAGGTCGGGGTCCCAGGGGCGGGGGTCTCTCGGCACCGCTCCCGTTCCCGAGCTGTTCCCGAACCAGGGCAGAGCCGCGACTGCAGCCGCGGAACGGCGCCGGCTCCGCACCCCAGCGCTCTGCGGTGCCGTGGCGCCGGCCGCCGGCTTTTCCCCGCGATCCGGGGCCCGAAGCCACCCTCTGAGCCGGGCGGGATGGGGGGATGTCCCCCCTGCCCCAGAGGGGTTCAGTGCTGGCACACCACCGCGTACCGGCCGCCGCCTCCCTCAGCACCGTGCGCTCCCCCGGTGCCGGCTGCTGCCCGCGCCAGCATTGCACCAGCTCCCAGCCGCCGCCTTTAGCTTCCAAACATCCGTGTGCAGCGGAATTTGGGAGCGATGGGAGCACAGATCCCTCCTCCCCACCGACCTGCAGCAGGACAAAAGCTGGTGCATCGAGCACCGGCGCTGCTGCTTCCCCGGACACCGTCCCGTCCCCGGACACCGTCCCCGGACACCGTCCCGTTAACCGGGATTCGGGCAGTGGGACGCGCGTGTGCTGCGGGGCACATCCCTCCTCTCCCCTGATCCCTCAGCTGATAACTGTCGGGCTGGCCAGGCTGCTCGGTGTCGTCGTGGATCACGCTGGGCTCCTCTCCGCTGCACCGTTCGGTACTTTGCAGTTCGGTTGCAGCCCGTTTGCTTCCCGAGCGGCCCCTGCTCCGGGGGGAACAGCAAAGCGCGGCTGGTGGCCCGCTGTGGCTGGGCTGGGGCGAGCATCCCTTTGATTGCAATCATTTTTTGATCCCCGACAAAGATCAAATCGCTGCCCATCAGGGGTCCCCTTATTACGGGAGAAATTCCACCGAGTTCATTTTAATAACGCTCCAAACACAATCTATTTGCCTCAGCTTGTTTTCCGTGGCGATGAAATCGCTTGGCGTTTCCCATATTAAAATACTCCAGCCATCTGTGACTGTCTGTGGATAAGAAATTTCATTTTAGCCATCAGGATTTATATATGATGGATTGTCCTGCTTCCCCGCTCGCCCCCCTTCCCCACGCACCCCCTCCTCCAAGGCCGGGGGGAGCTTCCCGGCTCCCTGGGGTGCTGATGGAGCTTGCAGCAGGGGTGACCCCCCCGAACCCGCATCGCTCCGGCTGCTGCCTGATGCAGTGTCTCCAACCGTGAGCAAACACCGTCCCCCTGCCCGTGGTTTGGGCAGTGCCACTGTGAAACCAGGGGCCGGGATGGCAATGGAGGGAAAGCAGCTCTTGTTTGCTTCCGTTTTCAAAACATCCCTAATCTGATGGCCGGACATATGTTCAACTGCCCCCCCCCCAAAAAAAAGGGAATTAGGGCAGCGGGAAAAAAACATGCCAGCAGTGAAAACGAGGAGCAGAGTTCCTTTTCTACCAGCTGAGTTCAACTAGGTCACGGCCAAAATGCCTCGGTGCAGAATTTCTACTTAGGAGATTAATTTCTTTGGAAAAAATGAACCACGGCTATAATGCCGATGGTATCAGCCTGGCTCCTTGCGCGCTGCCGCTGAATCACAGCTTTTACTTTGGGAAGTGGTTACTTGGTCCCAGCATTTTCCCGCATCTTACACCAAACACGGGACGCTGCCTTTGGCCAGGTGTCCCCAGCAGAACAGCCTTGGTGAGGTGACTGTGCTCTGCGGGTCCGAAAAGCAGCGGGTGACAAACCCCCCGGTCCCGCAGGGGGTGTGGGGTGCTGGCGTGGGGCGCGAGGGCTGCCAGTGGCCCCATGTTTCACCAGCACGGTGGCTGGCAGGGTCCCACAGGTGCCACAGGGGGTCTGGGGACCATCCCTGGGGCTGCACCAAGCAGCCGTTTGCACCCACCCACCTGGGCACCATCCCTGATAGCCCCAGGCGATGCCAGGCAGGATGGGAGCTGCAGAAAAAGCCTTTCTGGGGGTTTCTTGGAGGGTCTCGGTGTCCCTGGCAGCTATGGGGCTGCCCGTCCCTGCCAGGGGAAGGACAAAGCCACCAGCTCCTGGTGCACAGCACCGTTTGGCCACAGGGACACCGGTTTGGGACAGGCAGGAGCATGCCAGGGATGGGGAAGGTGACCCCCAGCTGGGCACGGGCTGCGGCGCTGCTCCAGGGAGGTGACACACCAGTTGTTACTGGAGCCAGTGCCGGGATGTGTCGTGAGAGGGTGACCCTCCCCAAAAGCTGCCGTGTGGGGCCAGGGCTTTGGGGCTGTCCCCAGGGATGAGGGGGGTGGCTCGTGGCCCCAGTGCATGGGCACTGCACCCCCCCATGCCTGTGCTCTCGGAGGGGGAAGCACCTTTGTGCCTATTTCATGCTAACAACGTCACATCTGCAAAACATCTGCAGCCAGAGGGGTGATTACGGAGCCTCCCGTTACCGGGGTTAAAGAGATATCAGCCACCGTGAACATCGCAGGTCCAGGCTGGAGCGAGTGTTGGGGGTTCGGAGGCACCGCATCCCCCCGGCTGTGGGTGCTGCTGGGGCTGGATGGGTGCAGACCCCCACCCGTGCATGCAGGTAGATGAGGCTGGAGAAAAACCTGCACAGGGTCATCAGCAGAAGTCCTGTTACACGGGTAAAGCTGCACAAGAGTTTTCCCTCTCGACAGCGTGTGAATTTTAGCACGGTGGCACGCTGGCGGGGCAGGAGTGCTTTCCCAGCCCCATCTCTGTTCGCACACTCCAGGCATCATCCACGTGTAGCTCAGTGTTTTAATCCACCCCAGGACACGTTTTTCTGCACAACCAGAAGACTCAAGGTCAGGTCTTTGCTAGTTGTTTTGAGGCTAAAAAATACATTTTTAATTGTTGTCCTTCCTTTGCTGATCAGAGTTTGTATGTGATGCTGGCAGCTCTGGAAAGCCTCGCATCCTCTCCATCAAATGCAAGTGCTGCATGTAAAGATGGCGTTGTTTAAATTAAATATATTTTTTAATCTTCTATCCCTAATGCAAATTGCCGCTGTGTTACCCCGGGGGGTAAATGATGCTCTGTGGCTTGGGGAGGAGGTTTGGTCCATGACTGTGGTCCTGGTCCTGGTCCTGGTCCTGGTCCTGGTCCAGCCCGGGCGGCTCCACCCATGCTCACCCGCCACCGATGCCGTTTGCCTTTAAGGTTTCTCACCCGTTACAGCAGCATGTAATTTAAACAGAAGCACTTTAGAAGTCAACTAATTAGCACCAGGGAGGCATCCCCCCGGAGTTCAGCGTGGAGCCGTGCCCTCCTTTCTGTTACGAGATCGTTCCAGCTGGAAATTACAGCGGCTGCAGGTTTTTTAGGGAAAGCGAAGAGGCTTCGCCGCTGCGAGCCCGGGCAGAGCCGGAGCAGGGAGGGCAGAGCGGGCACTGGAGCCCAATCGATAAAAAAGGAGATGCTTGGTTGATGGTAAACCTCCGCCTGGGTCTCAGAGCGTGGCGGGGAGGGCGCAGGGCGGCAGGACCAGCCCCGGTGGAGGTTGCCGGCGCGCTGGCCCATCTGGCTGCGGTCCCCGCACACCGCAGGGGTGCCAGGAGGCAGGGGGGCACCGGCTGGCGCGCGGTTCGGTTGTTGGACCCGGCCGCGGCGTGGGCGTGAGCCGAGGCTGAGGCTCAGCTGCATGAGGATCTGAAGCATCTCCCTTTTGTTCCCGCCGCGCCCCGACAAATGGGGAAGGACCGGAGTTTCTCTCGGCATTTTCGGTACGTCTCTCTGTTCTGCTCCTCTGCGTGGTGTGGGATGTGCTGGGGATGCCTCACATCCCAGCAGACCCCCGTGATGTCCCTCTTGCCTCTGGGAGCCGTGGGGACCCTGCCCCTGGGCACCGGTGTGGCCGTGCCACCAACCCGCACCCACCGCAGCAGCGGCACGAGGGCTGGGGGGAGCTGGGCAAAGTGCTGATGGAAAACTGGGGGGCAGAGGGCTGGGGAGAGGCAGGATGGACACAGCTGGGGCTGCTTTGTCTCATGATTATCGTCCTCCCCAGGGGTGTGGGGTGAGGATGGGGTTTGGGGTGCTGTGTGGTGTGGGGGGTGTGATGGAGAGAGGACCGGGGACCCCTTGCTGCCGGCCCCAGCTGAGCACAAGCTCTGAGCAAACCTGGGGCTGCGTCGCCTGCTCCTGCTGCCCCGCTCCAGGGGACACATCCTGCACCAGGGATCTCAGCATCCTGGGGTGGGACTGTCCAGGTTTCCCCCTACAGCCGTGTGCGGCTGTCCCGCGGGGCTGTGCTGGGGAGGGAGTGAAGGTGATGGAGATATTGCAGCCTCTGGGGCCTCTCCTGGCCTGGAAAATGCCCTGAATTTGCATTCGTGTGCTAGAGCAGAGCGAATCCTGCTGAGGAGTGTGTGCTGACACGGCTGCAGAGGAGGGTTAGTGCCAGGGGCCGGGGAGCAGGCGCAAGGATGCAGCGCCCAGCGCTGGGGATGCCTTTCCCATCCCCTCTCCAACAGGGAACAGCCAGGGCTGACCCGGAGCATGTAAGGATGAGGAGGACGAGGAGGAGGAGGCTGAAGGCACAAGGATGGTGCATGGCTCCCAAGCCCTCCCATGGGCACCCGCAGCCTGCAAGCTGCTGGGACACGATGTCTGTCCCCAGTCCCAGGCTGACCTCTGCAAACAGGGTGGGTGCATCCCCGCTCCCTGTGTCCCTGTGGGCTCTGCAGGGAGAGGGGAACCCCAGCTGGGCACTGCACCTCCATGCCACACCGGTGGGCAAAGCCGGGTTTGTCCCACAGGACGGCAGAAATAGCTGCAGTTTCCTGCTGAGCACTGGGCATCGTCCACCCCGTGCTGGTACCAGTGCCGGTGCTGGTGCGCGCTGCATGGGTGGGATTGTGCAGGAGCAGAGACATCAACGCTGCCTGACGACACCCCCCGTGCTGCCTTTGGGGGGTTCCTCGGTCAGGACCAGACCTGAGCAAATTATCTCCAAGGGTTTTGCAGAAGGAAACTATTTGCTGTGCTTTAACAGGATTATTTTTCCCAGTCACTTAGCTCCTCTCCTTGCTAAGATGCTCTTTTGCTTCTAACACGGAGTCAAACCCTCCAAGCGTGTCCTTGTGCCCGGCTGCGGAGCCAGCCGCACTTTGCTCCTCAGCCCTGACGCCTGTCAGCCCGCAGGCAGAGCGGCAGTCAGTGCAAAGTGGGACAGCCCTGCCGGAACCAGTGGGGACAATTTAATTTGGCCAGTTTAAATGGGAGCGTGCTCGTTTTGCCTGCGAGGAACCCGGATTTTCCCAGGGCAGAGGCACGGGGTCCCGCCAGGTCTCACTGCCGTGCGGCTGCGGCAGCCCCTGTTCCTTACGGCCGGGTGAGCTATTTATTAGCACGGTTTCACTCTTCTCTCGTTGCTGCTTAATCACAAATTGACTGTGAATTGCACCGGTGTGTTACTTATTTTAAATTGTCACCAAACGCTTCACACGAGCACGTGTCAGCCGCGGGATGGCTTGAGAGCTGTCTGCTCCCATCAGTGCCAGCACCAGCTCCCATTTGAGTTCTGCATTTTGCTGGGGGAAAAAGAGATGTCCTGGTCCTGGCAGATTTGGGATTTGAACCTCCCCTTCCTCCTCCCCTGGTTTCACCCAGCCTTGAGGATCCTTTGGTGAAGTTGCCCAAGGGATGGGGGAGACCCCTGGGAGCCCCCTGCCAGCCCCAGCCTCTCTGGCCGCGCTTCGTTAGCAGCCGGCCATCGTCCCAGGTCGTTGCTGCGGGTCCCCTGGTGCCAGCTGCGAGTCTGGCTGAGTCAGAGCCCCCCGAGACGCGGTGCCCAGGGGTTTGGCAGCGATGCTCACGTCCCTCCTGCGCCGTGTCGGCGTTGGTGTTAATGCAGGGAGCGCGTTCTCGCGCACCACGAGGTGAGGGTGCTAACGAACCTCACAAGATTTAATTGTCTAACGAGCAAATGCAGCTGCGAGAGGCAGCCTGGTCCGGGTGCGGGGAGGAGAGTTGCTATAGAAACACCCAGAGATCACAGCTCCTCCAGAAACCCCTAAATGTGCAAATGGGGGGGCAGGAGTCGGGCAGCTGGGGTCAGCATCTCGCCGTTGTGATGGCAGGAGGAAAAGGAAAAGGGAAAAGGGAAAAAGGAAGAAGGAAAAGGAAAAGCGTTTCCCTGTGTGACAAGGGGGGAGCAGTGCAGACACACCCCCGTTGCTCCCTCCAGGATCCCGCTTTGTGCCCATGGGGCATCCCCCAAGGGTCCCGGGGGTCCCTGCGGGGGGTCAAAGGCACTTGGCTGCTGATGGAGAGCAGGGAGGAGGGGACCCGAAATGGGGCGAGTTCCCAGCAGTGTCCCCATGACCATCCTCGCCCTGGCAGCACTAGCATCTCCCCAGGGGTGCGAGGCTCCTGCCTGGCCGTGCAGGGGTCCAGCCTCCCTGCCGCGATGGAGCCGTGCGATGGGGCAGGGGTTGGGAACAGCATCCCCAGCATCCCCAGTGTCCCCAGCCCCGGCATCTGCAGCTCCAGGGAGCACCAAGGCTGAGAGCACACGAGGGGCTGGGGCTGCTCTGACCCCACTCCTCGCTCCCTTCCCTTGTCTCCATTTTCCAGGATTTTCATCCCCAAGAAGCACCGGCAGCGGTTTGACGAGGTGGTGTCGCAGAGCCTGATCAGCAAGCTGTGCCGCTCCAAGAGCCAGCAGCACAGCAACCGCCTGCGGCGCAGCCGGAGCGAGGACCACCAGGAGCGGCTCCTGGTCTCCACCCGCGCCAGCTCTGTGCCCCGCTGCCACGAGGAGACCAGCAAGAGCCTGCGGAAAACCACCTCGCTCATCACCAGCAATGTGGCCTCGGGGGCTGCCCGCAGGTAACACCTCTCCTGGGTGTCCCCGAGTTCAAGGTGGTGGCACCAGATTCAGTGGGGATGGTGGCACGGGGAAGGGATGCCAGGGAAAGAGGAGCAGACAGCAGGAAAGGGGGTGTCTGCGGTGTGCAGAGTGGGTGAAATCCTCCTGGAATGAGGATGAGCAAAAACCTCTCCCTCCCAAACACTGGGCATGTTTGCACCCCTTGTCCCAGCTCAGGGCCACCACATCTGTCCCCTGGCTGTTGCAGGGCTGGTTGGGATGAGCCATGCGTGGAGCTGAGACAGAGCTCACAGGCTTTGAGGGGGTGATGACTCCTGTGCTGGGTGGGCTGCAGGGTGCCTGGCTGTGCTGGTGGGATGCTGAGCACCCAGCCACGCCGGTGGGATGCAGGGTGCTCAGCCAGGCTGGTGGGATGCAGAACACCCCAAGCTGCTCCATCCTGCCCTGTGCTGGTGGGATGCAGGGTGCTCAGCCAGGCTGGTGGGATGCAGGGTGCTCAGCCAGGCTGGTGTGATGCAGGGTGCTCAGCCATGCCGGTGGGATGCAGGACACCCCAGGCTGCTCCATCCTAGTGGGATGCAGGACAGGCTGGTGGGATGCAGAACACCCCAAGCTGCTCCATCCTGCCCTGTGCTGGTGTGATGCAGGGTGCTCAGCCAGGCTGGTGGGATGCAGGACACCCCAGGCTGCTCCATGCTGCCCTGCCCCGGCAGGTGTCTGGGTGTCCCACAGCCACGGGAGGAAGGACAGACAATCCTCGGTGCACGGGGGATTAACCCATTTCCCGCTGCCCATATGGCAGCCCTGGAGGGCTGAGGGGCTGGCAGCAGCTCCGTCTCCATTCCCAGCCCCATCTCAAGGACAAGGGAGCAGGATCTGCTCTACCAGCACAGGGAATCCTCCCGGGAGGGACCGTGCTGCCACAGGCACATCCTGAGCGATTCCCCTGCCTCCAGTTGGTACCTCTGGGGTGTTCAGCTGCAGCACACCTTCCTGCCAGGGTGATTTTTGGTGTGACATTCCAAATCCAGTCCCAGCACAGTCTCCGTCACTGCCAGCACAGGATCGGTCCCTACAGCAGCCTTTCTGCTTGTAAACGATCTCGCTGACGTTGCCTTCCCCCAGCTCCCTGCGGGGAACATCCCCCAGCTCCAATCAGCCTGCCAGCAGGGAGATTTCCGAACGCTGCTTCCAAAATTTCCCAGCGGAGCTTAATTCCTCTCTCATCAGCCTGTGAGATCTTTGTCCCCTAAACCACGGTCTCTCTCTTATTCTCTGTAATTTCTAAGCTATATCCCCTGTTCCACTTCAAAACCACTTTGGATTTGAGGGACCGGGCGCGGGGTTTATGCATTCAGTGTGGGCAGGGCACAGCCGGGGGGTCCTGCTTGAAAGACACTTTGGCATCCAAAGGGACCCGGCGAGGACACCAAGGAACTGGGTGCTCAGGGGATGCCCTCGGGCTAAAGGGGCTTTGGATGGGGCTGGGAAAGGAAACAAGAACCAAATATTCGTTGGGTACCAATTCCACATTTGCTTTTTTCCCCCCCACAGAACCGTGCGAGTCTATAAAGGCAACAGAAGCTTTGGCTTCACGCTGCGCGGCCATGCCCCGGTGTGGATCGAGTCTGTTCTGCCAGGTAAGGAAACCTCCAGCCAGAAAATCCAAAGGCACTGATTTATCTCTGGTCTCATCTCGGAACTGTGAGTGCCCGCTGTGTGCTAGAAAACAGCACAAGGGACTTTTCCAAGGCTCAGTGATGGAGTCGCCCGGGTTCAATAATCAGTGTCGTTGGTACAGTCCAGGTTGGCTTTACACGCTCCTTGTTTGGCAAGCTGGAAAATGCCCGTGGCCAGTGAATAGCCCATAATCCCCCCCCCCTGCATTTCCAATGGGAGTTGGGCGGTGGCATCGCTGTGCCCGGTGAACAGCCCCCGCCACCCGGATAACCCAGCCGCAGGGATGCTCTGCCCTGGGCACCGGGCTGGGACCCCGTCCCTCTACCTGGGGGCCGCCAGCTGAAGCCCCTCTCGTTCCCAGGGAGCCCGGCTGAGAAGGCTGCTCTCAAAGCCGGAGACCGGATCCTGTTCCTCAACGGTCTGGACATGAGGTGAGCAGCTCTCAAAAGGGGTGCTGGGGAGGGGGAGGTGGCCAAGCACCCCTGGCTTCGTTCGCTCTCATGCAACAGAAACAAGAGCTGTCTAGTGAGGTGCACGGGGGGTTGCCCCGCACAGACCTCTCCCTTCATATTCTCTTACAGACTCTGGCTCTAAGGGCAGTATTGCAGCTCCACCCCTGCTCCCCCTTTGATTTCTCCCTGCAGACGCCTGTGTGCGATGCTGGAACTGGGGTCCTGGCTGCACCCCCGCAGCCCCCGATTCAAGCCCCTGCGAGGTCAGGGGGACGAGTTACACACCTGGAGCTCTGCTGTTGAAAGGCACAGAGCACCAGCCAGCCCACAAATCTCTCCCAGAACGCGATCAGAAGTTTAAAACCACGCGGGCAGTCGCATTTCCATCCAGACGTTAGTTCTGCTCCGTATCACCCGCGCACATCGAAAGCCCAGAGCCGAGCGTGCACCCGCCGGGCAGCAGCAGCCCAGGCTCCTCGGGTTGGTCCTTCTGCACAAAAAGCGAGAGCAAAGGGTTAGAAGGGGCTACACGATGAGAAAACGTGATGAATATTTAAAGGTTAAACTGATGCTGCTTCTGTCAGTGCTCAGGGTCTCACGTTTCAGCTGATCCAGCAAACTGCCGGCTGATGCAGCATCGCCAGAGAACAGGGAGCGAGCTCAGATCGTCCTCTGAGCCGCGCTTTGGCCGGCGTTGTCCCAGGCAGGTATTGTCCCAGGCAGGCGTTGTCCCAGGCAGGTATTGTCCCAGGCAGGTATTGTCCCAGGCAGGCGTTGTCCCAGGCAGGCGTTGTCCCAGGCAGGCGTTGTCCCAGGCAGGTATTGTCCCAGGCAGGCGTTGTCCCAGGCAGGTGTTGTCCCAGGCTGGCCCGTGCCCTTCTCCAAGGACACTCCAAGATTTTTTTTCTTTCCCTACAAAATCGTGTTTTACATCCACCTTGCACTTTCTTTTCATGCAGAATTAGGACAGGCAAGGAGAGACCCGCAGCCCTGGATCATTTAAATGGAAAGTTCATCTTCTAGGTCTGAGCGCCGCTTACAGTACGGCTTCGTTTGCCGTAACGGCTCCGCGGGGTGCCCGCAGCCGTGCCTGCAGCTGTTCCTGGCTGCGGACGCAGCCCAGAGCCCGCTCCCGGGGCCACTCACGCTTTCCCTTGTGGGGCTCTTTTCCGAGCAGCACAGCTAAAACCGAGCCGAGACTGAGAGTCCGGGGGAATCGCCGCGGGGTCCAACCCTGCCTGGCTCTGAGCAGCCGGACGAGGTGTTTTGCAGGATAAACGGGGGAGCAGCAAACCCCCGTTTCCCCGCAGCGCTGAGCCCCGCTCTCCTGTCCCCGCAGGAACTGCTCCCACGACAAGGTGGTGTCGATGCTGCAGGGCAGCGGGGCCATGCCCACCTTGGTGGTGGAAGAGGGGATCGTCAACTTCGCCAGCGGTAAGGGTGTGGGGAGGAGCGGTGGTCCGGGGCGGCAGAAACCCCGCGGCAGCTCCCGAATTCCCCGCGCGGGAGGGAATCGCCCCAAACCTCCCGCAGGCTCCGCAGGTCTAACGCGCTTTCTGGGATCAGGCTTGATCTCAGGCTTGGCTGCTCTCCAGAGGGGCTCATCCTACTGTGTGATCGTCCTTGGCAGCCCTTGCCAACGTCCTTCCCGTGCAGTCTGTGCCGTCTATTGACCGATGTAACCCAATCCTGCGCATCCTCGGCCGCTGTGCGGGTCCCGGGGCTGGGCTGCTCACAGGAACTGCGGCTGTTGTGAATAATTTAGCTGGCGGCTGGAGAGCGAGGCAGCGGGAGATGAGGGTGTCAGGGGTGATGCAGGGGGCTGTCAGCACTATTCCAGCCCAAGGGCAGGACCGCAGCCCGGGGCAGAGCGCGGCCGCTGCTGTGATCCCGAAGCTGTGCGAAGGCAGGAGGGTCGGGGCGTTATTGGGGTGCTGCTCTGCAATGCACAGACCCGGGAACTAGGGACCGGCTCTTCCCTCCAGAGCAGCAGGGACTCTCCTGAGCGTCACATTAGGAGCCCTGTGGTACCAGCTCGATTGCATGTGCTCTAGGAACAAAACTGAGCACCTCACACTTCACAGTACAGCCAGTGGCACTCAGACTGCTTCACTGCCCCCCAAAAAAATCAAGAAAAAATGGGATTTTTGCTCCTGTGACCTTGGCTGTCTTCCTACATGGATCAGAGCATCCCGCAGCCTCGGTCGGGTTCCCTCTCCCAGCTGTGCATAGTGCCCTGTGCAGCTGAGCACGGCAAAGCAAACGCCGTTCCATGCTGCTGTTTACCACCTGGAAACCTCGACTGATGCTTTGGAAGTCAATGATAATCATAGAGTGCTCTGGAACTGGAGCGAGCCAGAGAAGGGATGCCCTCTGCACGTGGTCACAGAAAGTTCCGAAGCCCCACAGTTGAAGAGATCAACCCCAGAGAGCAGCCCAGCCCGAACCCCCCTGTGCATCTCCAGCGGGTCCACGGACCTCCTGGAACAGCCACGGGCTCCAGCACAGCTGGCCCAGGGCACGGGAGGAAGGCAAGGGCTGTCACAGCTCCAGAGGAGCCGTTTCCCCTTGTCATCATGCTGCCATGACCGTTTCCAGTGACTAAATCCGTTTTTTTGGGGGGGTAACAGCATCTGTGCCAGCCCATCAGGATCTGTATTTCCACGGAGCACCCGTTGTGTGTGGGCACGGATGTCCCCAGCTGTCCCCAGCACCAACCCCTGGTTTTGGGACGAGCCCTTTAACCCCTGGTTAAGACCCTTTGTCTGTTGAATTCTCTTTTTCTCTCTCTACCCGCGCCTTGCAGACTCTGACTCTGCCGACTCCCCCGGCAGCTCCTCCGCCCTCACCTCCCTGCAGTGGGTCGCGGACATTCTCCCCTCTAGCATCAAGATCCAAGGAAGGACCTTCACCCAGCAGCTGGAGCACCTGCTCACCCCCCCCGAGCGCTACACCATCTGCAAAGCGCTGGAAAGCTTCTTCCAACATCGGTAACTCGTTGGCAGCCCCGTTCCTCCAACGCTGGTCCCTGGCCCGGCAGCGATGCCCGTGTCCCCGTCGCTCTCCGGGTGGGATGTAGACCTCGCTGCAGGGTTGCCAGCACCCAGCTCTGCTGCGGTCACGTTCTCCCGTGTCCCCAGCTGGGTATTTCCCTGCACGTGTCCCACCCCTCACCGGGTGTCCTGCCCGAGCACAGGGCTGACCCTTTAGCTTTTGAGGTTAATTCAGTCACCCCTGAATCCCCCAGAGTGACCTCGGTCCCCCAGAGCACGGGCTCTCTTGCTGCCTGGCTGTCCCCGAAGGCTGCAGATCCCTGTCCATCTCTTCCAGCAAATCTCCCCGTGTCCCGTCCTTATCTCCTCACTCTTCCCAGCATCTTGGCGGCAGCACAGAAGGGCTGTGGCTGGCAGAGCCCTCGTCCTGCAGCGGAGCACATCCTCCCCGCCCTGCTGCAAGGGTCCAAACCCATCCTGCAGCGGGCTGCAGGCTTTCAGCAGTGACCTTGTGTTCTGCCCTTGAGCTTTAACCCTTCTGCACCGTGGTGATAAATCCACCGCGCCGGGTGCTGGGAGATGCTCGCCCCCTCTTCCTGCAGCCTCCGAGCCGACGGAGCCAGGCTGCCCGGCTGCTCCTCGGGAGCTCAGGTCCCACTCGGGGTGAGGATGCACCAGCCAGGGCCAGGCAGGCTCCTGCTGCCCTGGTAAGAGATCAGAGGATCCAAATCCTCCCTTTGCCAAGGCAATGCAATATTTAGGTTACTGATGGTGAGAGAGAACAGAAATTACCGAGCACAAAGCCACGGCACTGCCCTGTGCCCCGCGGCTGGGCTGCACCGCCCCACAGCATCCCCTGCCCGTGGGGAGGTGGGCTGCCTCTGTGCCTGCAGGAGCTGGGGGGGGGAACGGCTCTCGAGGCCCCGCGGTCACCAAGGCTGCCCCGGTAAAGCAGAGATCACTGCTCTGGGCTCTCCTGGGACCAAACGGCTCCTGCGGGACCCCCCTGTTGGGTGTTCACGCCCCAGGAGGGGGGGCTGTGGGAGCAGATCCCGTCCCAGGGGCTGGGAAATGCCGAGCTGATCCCAGGGGGGGTATTTCCTCCTGCTCGGTGGCACAGCTGCAGACACCAGCATTTCCCAGCAACAGAGTCCGGACACCCCAGTTCGGGGTTTTGCCCCCCAGGCAGTTTGCAGATGATCAGCCCACTGGCCCCAGACCCTCCCCAGAGCAGCAGAGCCCCAGCAGCCCCCCCCCAGTTCAACTCTTCCAAATGGGAAACAGGCTTCTGACAGCTGGTGGCTGCACCCAGCGCCACAGAAAAGGCAAATCAGCCCCAAATTAGGGACAGACTGAGCAGGTGACTCCTGGCAGGCTCCCGATGGCTCCTCCTGCTCCTCGTCCCTGCTGTCCCCAGGGCACTTCACTAACAAACCCCCCGCAGCACCTGAGCCTCTGCACCCCTTTCTCCTGCCCCTCGGAAGGCAGGGATGGTCCTTTCCACTAACATCAGGACAGGAGATTTGTTCCTACATGTGCCATCTCCTTCCAGCTCTTTACAGGAGGTTCTCACTACTCTACATTACGGATGCAGTAGTTGCAACGAGCTTTAACCCATCACCTCTGCCTCCGTTTCCCAGCAGGAAGCACCCCGACTTCAGCTCCCTGACCCAGGGCAGCCCTCCCCCAGGCTGCTCCATCCTCGCTGAATCAGTCGCTCAGCCCCGCTGCTCCCAACAGCCCTTTCCCCACCCCGACACACCGCAGAGCCACCCCGAGCCCTCAGCCGGCCGAGGCTGCCAGCGCCTTCCTCCCTCAGCACCCTTACCTGCTGCCGGCCAAACCCCAGCTCTCAGGGCTCCTCTCCAGTGCTCCCCCCCAGCCCTCCAGCTGACTCACGAACCAGGTTTCACACCCGGCTGCCCAGTGCTGCCGGTCCCCGTTAGCACCAGCTGCACAGCTCCACCTGCCCAGGGGCTGGGCGCCCTGGCACCTCCGCTTAGGAACAATCTGCTTGTGCCGACGGCTCGGAGGGATGCTCGGCAGCCCAGACCCGGCTGCGAAGCGCCGGAGCCGTGGCAGCGGCGCGGTGGGGCTGTGCGGCAGGGATGCCCTCGCTGCCAGCCCTCTCTCTGTCCCATTTTGCAGGAACATTGACACTCTCATTGTGGATGTGTACCCGGTGCTGGACACACCGGCCAAGCAAGTCATTTGGCAGTTTATCTACCAGCTGCTGACGTACGAAGAGCAGGAGCACTGCCAGCAAAAGATTGCCAGGTTTCTTGGTTACAAGTCCTTGGCAGGTGAGAGGAAAGCCCCTGCGCTCCAGCACGGACACGCCGTGTCCCACCGGGTCCCCAGGGACCTCGGTCCATGGTGCTGGGAGCAGGCTGGGGCGGCCAGGTAACCTCTTGTTACCGAAGAGGCTGGTCTGTAAATGTCAGGAGGGAGGTTCCCTCTTCTGCACCGTGGAGCCGTGTGGTTTTGGAAGGAAACTCTGCGTTGAGAGGAAGGATGGCACCGGCTCAGCAGCAGAGGCTGTCTCCGGCAGCGAAGGGTTTTGGAAGATGCTTGGGCTGTTAGAGGTTAGGAGGTTCCGAAAGGCAATGTCTGGTGTAGGGGCAGCGTTCGGATCAGAGAGGCAAAACAAGCGACGGTGGCGGTGTCCCTCGGGATGTCTCCAGCAGCCCGACACACGGTGGGACCCGTGGTTAGCGGTGGGGGGACTGCAGCTCTCCCAGTGCCAGCCCAGAGCACGGGTACCCCAAAGGGACCTGGAGGCAGTTCTCCTCCTCCTTGGTCCCCTCTGCCCATCGCCTGGGGCTGCAGCAACACAAAAACCCGCCGGGGTTTGCTGGGGGGTCTGGGCTTTGCCATCAGACAGCAGGAAAGCACAGGGCAGATTTGGAGTGAAATGTCCCAGCCTTTGGATTTGAGCTTCTTAAATGCTTTTGAATTCTTCTATTCTGAGCCACTGTGCCGATGTGTCTATTCTAGACCCAAGGTAGGTAAAAAGAGACGTTGCTTGGAGAGAGGCTTTGGGGGCACACAGTTATCTCAGCACAGCCTTTCCCCTCGCAGGGAGAGACAAGTCCTGGTGCAAATACTCGCTGCTGTGCATGGAAAGCTGTTGGGTATCTGCTCACCGCCTTTGCACTCGCAGCCACGGCTGCTTGTGTGTGTGCAGAACCACGGCCCAGCCCGCCTGGCGTGCTGTGTGTTCCCAAGACCTCAGACCCTAAAATTAATTTATAAACTTCAGAAGATGTCCAGGGGAAGGTGATACATTTGCAGCTTGCAGTTGCATTTCAGGAATACAGAGCAGGTATCCCTGCCGTAAATCCCCCAGGACCAGGCGGTTCCAGACTTGTTCCCAGTTCACAGGCTGGTCCCTGGCTCCTTTCAGCCTCTCTGACCTTGGGAAGTTCTGGTTACGCCGGTGCATCATTCCATGTGTGTCCGTGCATGGAAGCCAGAGATCTCTGAATTTGGGTCAGTCCTTCGTCTGGGCTTCTTCCAAACTCGGTGATGATCTCTGATGTTTGTGTGTCTGGGTGCCCGAGCATCGGTCTGTCGGGTCCCACGGAGGCTGATGCTCCGGTGTCTCCATCCTGCCATAAGCCTGAGGCTCTCCGAGCTAATGGACCAGCCCATTAGACAACGTGCTTCCTCCAGGCTGGAGTCTCACATCTACCATAGGCTGGTGGATGCCCATCCCGCTGGAAGAAGCCATTGCATGTCCCCTCTTTGGGCACCCACCCCCTGCCCCGCTCTGGCAGCAGCGTTTGTGTCCTGCTCCACTCTCTGGGGCCAGCCTGAGGATGGGGCAGCAGCTGCCGGGGGGGCCACGGTCAAGTGGGGGGCTTGGAGGAGGGTCTGCGAGTCCCGCAGGGCTGGGGGACCCCCCATCACCAGCCGTGCCTGACGCGGGGTGTTCTGTGCCGCAGCGGAGCCAGACGCGGAGGATCGGTACCGCAGCTCCGTGCGAG
>WKFP01014882.1:73429-95922 GCA_011057875.1 Pterocles orientalis | reverse complement strand
TGGCGGGGAGCTGGGGGAGGTGGAGGGTTTGGGGCCCGGGGAGGCGGGCTGGGGAGGCCACAGCTCCACGTTTGCCCCCGGTCCTGGTTCGGAGGGTGTCTCAGTGTTGTGAGAGGTGGCTGGGAGGGGACGGTCACTGAGGACAGAAACCAGACGTCTCTTGTACCGAACTGCATGTTTGTCTTTGTTGTAGGGTCTCCCAGTAATCATTTCTGCCTTTCTTGTGAGTAGAAGGGAAAAAAGTTAGAGAAGTTATCTGTAGGGTAAAGGTGGGTCAGCTCGGAGGCGTTTGCAAAGCCGGTGCTGAGCCCCTGTGCTGAGCTGTGGCCCCGCTGCCCTTCTCCAGGAGCTGCCCCCACGGCCACAGCGGGTTTAAATCCAGCAGAACAAAGGGCTGTGGTTCACGTCTGGCACCGCTTGTGCCAGCAAGGCAGGACAGCGCTGGCAGCGACCGTGGTGATGAGTTTCTGCTCTCAGATAGGTCTCATTCACACCTGGAGGGCAGGAGTGGGCTCTGTTTGCTGTTTGTGAACCTGCTGAGAGCACTGGGGAGCCCTGGGGGTGTGAAAGGGGGGCTGTGGAAGTTCTGCTTCACAAACAGCTCCTGGTTCACTCGTTGGTACAACTGGCAGCTGTGGGAAACAGGTGGCTCCTCCGCATTGTCCTTGGGCTGCAGAGAGAGGAAAATTAAGCGCGTACGTCATGTTTCTCCCAGCTGCTCTGAAGTCATGGGAACTCCTTTAACAGGGAAAAGTGTGGCTGGGGATCCGGGGGAAGCCTGGAGGTGGTGAGAGCCGGCGGGGAGGCTGTGCGGAGCGACTGCCGTTCCATCTCACGCTTGTCTCTTCCCCTCTCCTCCCGTTCCAGTGTGGCATTGTCCTGGGAGCTCTGCTGCTGATTTTCTGTTCTTGGATGACTCATCAATCCTGCATGTTCCTGGTGAAATCGGCCAATCTCAGCAAGCGCAGGACCTACCCTGGCCTCGGTGAGAATTTTCAGCTCTAGGGCTTGTGTGTTTTTGGTTTGTTTTTTTTTTTAACTGCGGTTTTATTTTGACCTCCTAATTTACAACTTTCATACTGATCTTGTTGGAATAGCAAATGGTTTCTTGCTGTAGTTTTCAATTTGTGTTGTTTCCCTCTGTCAGTCTCCTCCCTGCCCATGTCCCCGGGGGAATGTGAGGGTTTAATTCTGCTCTTGACAGCAGAGTTAATAGGCGCAGAATTGTTTTGACTCTGCAGGGCAGGGGAGGAGATGCAGCGCTGACTGATCAAAACCCAAGTTTTCGGGAGCTGGCGTAGCGGGTGTCTGGTGTAAATTATTGGTCTCGGCATGAAAGCCGCGAGCTTCCCCACCCAGTGTGCTGCCGGGGACATCGGGTTCTGCCAGCGGAGAGCCTGGCATGGAGCTGGGGCTGCCTGGATCCGAGCTGCCTGCGCGTTTATGGCAGAGCAGAGAGGAAGCAGCGCGCAAGGTTCCAAGCAGCCAAGAAAATAAAAACATCTGCAGGATTCATGTGTGGGTTTTTGGCAGAGCCTGCCAGCCCTCTGCCTCGGAGCTCGTCGCCTCTGCGCTGGCGCCAGGGTTGGCCTCTGCTTGTGACCTCTCTTCTGATTCTGAGCGACTTGGGGGGCGGGAGGAGGTGGTCAGGTTCCAGTCCTCTCCACTGGCGTGTGAAACGACTGGAAAAGTCCTCTTTTACTTGGTTTCCCTTTTTCCTCTGGGGGAGGAGAGAGCTGGCTGGCATTGCCCGTGGTAAAAGAGCTAAAGAAACGTGTGGCTCGCCCTCTGACCGGGGTGTTGACAGACGGCTTTCCTCCATCCTCAGAGTGCCCGAGGTGCTGCTACTGGGCCGCACGTCTTGGCTCCTGCCAAGCTGTATCTGCTAGAAACTGAAAAGATCAAGAAATTCTGTGGTCTCGGAGGCTGTGCCTGTGATGCTGGAGGGAAGGGGGAGCCCCCAGGTAGCGTCTGCCTCGTCCCCAGCATTCCCAGCCTGGCTGCCCGCGTTGCCTCTCCCTCTCCCCTCACAACACGTCTTTGTGTGCCGCTTCCCCGAGGTACAGAGAGTCCCCTCCGCCCTGGAGCGGCTCCCGGGAAGGAGGGATCCTCTGCGCTCGCTGGAGCCAAGGGGCTCGAGTACACAGAGGGCCAGTAACGCTTCCAAACGTCCTGGCACGCAAACGCTGGCACGGAAAAAAATGCCTCTGCCCTGGGAGAGGTGCCACCGGGAGGGACAGCCCTGAGAGGAAAGGCGAGCGCTCCTACGACGCATCCTAATGCATCAAGGTTGAGCAGCTCCACACAGACGGCCTTTGTCACCGTGGGCTTGTGCCTTGGTACATCTGTGAGAGATCCTGGCAGCCCCGGCAGCTGATTCTGTGGGAGGCTTTGGCAGTGCTGAAAGATGTAAGAAAGTTTTGTAAATTAACTTCAGACAGCCAGTCCCTTCCGGAAGAACATTGAGAGCGATCGTTACAGCTCTGAAAGAGCCAGGAACAGGCTGATGTCTCGCCCAGACGTCTTCACTCCGCAGCGCTCTGTGCCTGAAGGGGTTGGGTATTAAAAATATTTTGTTTGTCACCGCTGTTCTCCTGCGTTGTGTGGAAGGGAAGGGCCTTGGGCAGATGCGTGGACAAGAAGAGCAGCGGGATGCAGATCCCAGACAGGCTTTAACCAGGAGATGAGTTGACGCCTCCTGTTACAGCCGCTGCAGGCAGCTGGGTCTGTGCAGGCTCCCGGTGCTGGGTACCGTCCCCGTCACAGCACGGGGCACTCCCAGGATGCAGCTTGGCTCCACTCCCTGCAGAGAAAAGTGCTCAAACACAGGTGTTGCGTTCTGGTAACCATGCTTGGTTTCAAAGGGCTTCTCTGGTTACTGAGCAGATCCAGCTCTGCCCGGCTTGTTGGGCATCCAGGGGTCCCCTTCCGAAGCTGCCCAACCACGCAAGTGATTTTACAGTCACTGTCTCCTTCCTCCTGAGGAAGATAAAGGCTCATAATTTTCCAGTGTCCTCGGATGGGGACATCTGGCACAACATTTGAAGCTTGTTCTGGTGAGACCATCGCTCCAGAGCAGCCGCGGAGACGGTTGTTTCTCAGTGTCTCTGCCCTGGGCTGTCCCCGGCAGCCGGAGCTGTTGGCTGGAGGCACCTGCCGTGGTGCGTGGTGTGAACGTGGAGCTCACGGGAGCGGCAGTGCTGGAGGGTGGCACGTTCATGACCTGGGCTCCAGGAGGGATGTTTTCTTTTTGCTGCTTCCCCCTCTCTCATCCCTGTCCCTTTGAACCCCCCGAGTGTTGCCTTTTCCCCTGGTCGCTGTGAGTTCAGAGGTGAGAGCTGGGCCGGAGCGGTGTGGCCGCCCTCGGGCAGCGTGCCTCGTGGTGGCCGTTCCGCCCGCTCTGTCACCAAGCCATCGGCTATTTTCGGTGCTACCCCACATACCAGCTCTGGTTTATTTTGCTGCTGTGGGTCTCCTGCCATGCTTTTTTCTCCTTCTGTGGGAGAACATCGTGTTTCCTTAATTTTTAGCTCAAGCAGAGTCCAAAGAAATCAGAGCTTGTAAGTCAGGATTTAAAATAGCAGAAGATGCTTCCAGAAGCGAATGAAGTTTGTTTTCTGGCAGCCTCCTGGAATGTGTGCTGTACCTTGAGAGAAGACAAAGGGGGATCCGGGGTGGTGGTTTTCGTGTTGGACCTCGGCAGTTAGAGGCTGACAGAACGGGGCGATGTGGTCTGTGCTTGGAACCGGAGGTCTCAATTCTCATTCTACCCAGAAAGATCTAAAAATACAAGCGGAGTTTTCTTGGCATTTTCTTTTTAAGAAAAAGCACAATGATTTAAAAACGACTGATCATTTTCTGCTACAAGCTACAACCCAAGTATGGGAGGGGAAAAAAAAAAAACCAACCCTCTCTTGGCAGCAGCCCTTTGGTGTGGGTTGTGAGCACTGGGTATTCTGGGTACGGGATTGAACGTTCTGGGCACCATCTCAGATCTCCCATCCAGCAACATCAGGCGGTTCAGTTCTAGTGGGAAGATAAAAATAAAAATGAGAGTTTGACTGAAATTTTGCACTGCAGTAACTTTTCACCACACAGCATCTTCTACATGCGGATTTTCTCTTCCACGCTGACTTTCTTTTAATGGTTGCCATGTGTGACTGCTACTTCACACTACTGGTTTTTTAAATAGAAAAAAAAAAAAGAACCTGCTTTCTGTCGTTCCCTCGTCTTTGTTCCTGTCTGATGTGGTTTTCAGTTCGCGAAGGGCATGTCTGAAAAAGAAAGCGGGAGGGTGGGTGAGGGAAACAGCCCAAAACACGACACCGGTGGGTTCCTGCTGCACTGCCCTTTGTCACTCTTGCTGGTTAATTTTGAACTCATGTGTGCCACGTTTGGGACTTTTCTTGGACTAACTACAGCTTTTTTTTTTCCTCCTATTCCAGCGTTTCATGCCTATGGAAAAGCAGGAAAAATGTTGGTGGAAACAAGGTAATCTGCTGCTTATTTAAAGCTTGAATAATTTGATTTTCTTTAATGAGAAATTCTGCTCTGGAGCCTCTTGGGTCCTTGCTGTGCTCTCGTTTCTTACCCTCCTGGTCCCCGAAGTCTTCCTTGCCACCTAGAACTTGAACAAGAGCGCAGGTGAGATCCCCTGAGCGCAGCCGGCAGGGTTGCCTCCAGCAGCTCCCCTGTTCCGGAGCTGAGGCGGGAGCGCTTTGCAGATAGCGGGGCCGCGGAGGCTGGGGGATGAACTCCTCTCCCGCTCTGCTGCCTGTGCGGTGAGATCACAGGCGTGTCACTTGCGGCTGTTTTCCAGGGGTGGGATCCCTGCTCAGATCCCCGTGAGTTAGCGGGAGGGAGGGTGTTCTGTGCCCTGGATCACCCTGGGTCCTGCCCGCTGCTCCCAGCAGCTCCTGCTTCCTCTGCACGACACCAGGCATCAGGAGATGCTGTCGGAAAATCCTGTCTCCACTTCAGGGCAGTCTTGGGTTCCTCAAGTGACCCAAGCGCGCGTAGAAGCTCCCCCGCGGGTCTCGTTTAGTAGTTGTGGTGGGCGATGGGACCTTGTTCCAGTGCTGCTGTTTCCAGCAGAGATTCTCTGGTGGAGGTGTCCGAGACCAGGCCAGGCAGTGGTGCTGGCTCCTTCCCTCTTCCCAGCTGCAAACTGCTGCAGAACTCTAAAAATACCCAGAATCTTTCTCAGATGTTCCCTGTCCGTGCAAGCCGTTGCTGTAATTGCCACGGGGAAGCTGTATAATTGGAACTGGGAGGGAAAGCTGCCCATGCAATCCTGAACGGGAGGAGAAGTGGTTCATGAGACAATCTTCTCGTTAACATGTGGTCCGCTTTGTGGAAAGATGTTTGAGGGAAGATTTGGTATCGAGACTTTCGTGGTAGGCTCCTGCTGCGGGGGGGAGGCTGGGAGGACCTTTTTTTGGTTCTTTTAAATGTTTTTCTGAGAAATCACGGTGTCCTTGCCGTCTCCAAGGTCTGTTTTTTCTGTGGCTGCAAAGAGCAGTTAAACCCGTGAGTGTGCCGTTACCAGAGCTAGGTCTCTAGCCAGGATGTGAGGTGAGGACGGAGGGTCTCTGGTTTTTATTTTACTGGGGCTGAAGCAGAGCTGGCGCCTGCCCTTCCCCAGCCCGAGGATGGCCGCGTGGTCGTCCCCCGCAGCACCGCAGCGATGCCCACCCTGCTCACGGCTCGGAGAGCCAGCTCCCGGCCCACTGTGGCCCTGTAGGTAGAAAATCTACTGGACTGGTGGCTGTCAGACATTTTTCAGTGTGAGTTCAGCAAAATCTGGGGCTTGTCTCCACTGTGACAAGCCAGAAAGTTGTGTTAGAGGGTTGGTGTGCGCTGCGGGTGGGCTGAGGCTGCTCCCACTCTGAACACGAGCAGGTGACTGCGCAGGATTTAGGGTCACTCCAAATGTGCCCTTTTCGCCATTTCTGCTTAACTCCGCTGGATGTTCCTCGGTAAACGGGGGTGCAGCAGGATCCTAAGCACCCTTCAGCTCTTGCTGTTGTGTGCAGGGTGCAGCCCTTGAGACCTTGTCGGTGCTGAACGGTGTCTCTGCTCACAGCGTACGGACTGTAGCTGTGTCCTCGCTGCTCATGTGCCATGGGGGGGGTCCCCATCCCTGCAGGCTCCCTTACGGCAGTCCTGGCACTGTCTCTAAGGCAGCCTTGGCATCAACAAAGCCTCGTCCTCTCCCGAGGGCTGTGCAGAGTACAAATCCGCTGGGAATGTGGCTGCCGACATGCCCCCGCATTCCTGCTCCTAACCCGTGTGTTTTGTTGTTTTTGCAGCATGATCGGGCTGATGCTGGGAACGTGCATTGCTTTCTATGTTGTCATTGGGGATCTGGGGTCCAACTTCTTTGCCCGGCTGCTTGGATTTCAGGTAAATAAATCCTCCCTGGATCACATCTGCGATGCCGACAGTGGTCCCAGTTCTTCCATTGAGCCGTGCATGCCTTAGATGCAGCAGAGAGCATCCTGCCTCAGTCGTGCGCTCGGCAGCCCGCGAGGCTCAGTGGGGTCATCGCTTTAACGGCACGCCTTGTGCACGGCGCGTTCAGCTCTGGGACGTCCTGGAAGCCCACACATATAGCAAGCGATCAGACGAGTAAAACCTCCAGTAAGGCACTTCCAACAAAGGAATTCTTTTTAATTCGGTCTCTGTTAATTCTGGAGCAGATTCCCGGAGGAGATGATGCTTCCCGTCTTAATTCTTAACGGGTAGCGACAGGCGGTTCCTCTGTCTGAGCTGTCAGCCCCTTGCAGCCCTTTGCTTCCAGAGGGGTTTTGGTCTGTCCCTTGCTGTTTGGTGGCCAAAGTTACGGTGCGCCTGCCTCTCCTTTAAGATAAAATAAGCTGTGTGCTGAGCCCGGTGTTGGCGAGGGGCTCCCCGAGATGCTCTTTCTGGAGAGCTGGGAGCCAGCTGCCCGCAGCAGCTCTCGGAGCCGGCGCAGGGGCCGTGCAAGGAAGCGAAATGGACACGTGGAGAGCTTTTTGTCGGGGCTGTTATCTGCTCTGCCTGATGCTGCTAAGCTCCGATTAAGGGACTGTGAAGTTAAAAAGATGCGTTGTGGCTGCAGCCAAATGAGGTATTAAATATTTCCAAGCATTTCCGAGTGTTCTGCTATAATAAATACCAACGTGAGGTTTTGATTAATTTTCTGGATCAGAATTTTCAAGACCTCAATCTCTTGTCTCCCAAGTAAGTTTAGTTTTTATTTAATTGCATGAAAATACCTAAATAGCTTCTGCTGATTAGCATTTAAACACCCCCCCCAAATACTTCCCCTTCAGGATGGACCTGTCACGCACTGTGTAGAGCAACAGTGGCACCCAGTGACTGCAGAAGCTAATCACAGACCTAGCCTGAGAAGCGGCAAGCTTTCAGCATCAAATCTTTAAATACGTCCAGAAGTGGAATTTCACATTTGAAATCCATCCTGGCTTTGTGTTGTGTCCCACTCTGGAAGAATGAAGCACATCAGGGAGTTACTTTGCTCTTTTGGTGGGGGGTTTGGAGTATCCCCCGTGCTGCCGTTCTTCACGCGGGTCCCTTTCCCAGGTGTCGGGCAGTTTCCGGATAGTCCTGCTGTTTGCCGTCTCCCTGTGCATCGTCCTTCCCCTGAGCCTCCAGAGGAACATGATGGCCTCCATACAGTCGTTCAGCGCCATGGCTCTGATCTTTTACACGGTGTTCATGTTCGTGGTGAGTGCCGCCCTGGGAATGCTGCTTTCCTGTTGCTATAACAAACGTTCCCGCTGGGACAGCCTGCAGGTGCAAGCCTTGTGTTTAAAGTGTCCTTCCTGATAATTAGTGCTGCTAATGCCGGGCATAACGAGGGATCTGGGTGCCCATGGCCTTGAGCTGGTGGAGGTGGGGAGGTCCAGACTGTGGACACTGGCCCGTGGGTCCGTGAGCCGTCACCAGGGCTTGGGACCGTGGTGGCACAAATAATGAAAAACCACAAATCAAGTTGTGGTTTATTCTGCTTGTTGGTGTCTTATAATTTAGAGCTCTGAAGTTTAAATCAAAGAGTGGAAGATGTGGGGAAGAGTGCCTGGAAGCAGGACTTTCATCATGCGTTCTGCCTTGGAAACCTCAGTGCCTCTGGTCTGCGGGGGAAGGCACCGGGCGCGTACTCTGTGTGCTGTTCTGCGGCTGATGGCTTTCAGGCTGCGAGAAGTTTTGTTTGTTAGACACCAGCACTTCTGCTTTTGAGCACTGAAAGCTTTGTAAATTCTGAAGTCTTTATATATGGTGTATCCTTGTTCTTAGATATTTCTAGAAAAGCTTTTCTGTGCGGAGGTGAATGGGTTCTTGACCGTTTAGATGAAGCAGGCTGAGCTGAGGGGTTCCTGACACTGGCCCTGTGTTGGCCAAGCACCGCTGTACAGCGCCGTTTACTGAGAGGTGGAGGCTTCCACTTGCTTTTTAATGACTTCAAGTTTCACTCTCAGATGCTCGTGTGGTTTGCTTGGAGAGCCCCAGCCCTGTCTCTCCCAGATTTCAGGAGCTGAAACAAAAGGAAAGAGAGGTGTGGAAGTTCTTTACCTTTTTTTAGGTTGTGCTGGGTCACGCCTCTCAGCTTGCCGCTGGAAGGAGGCTGGAAGCTGCTGATGGGTGTTGTACGAAACTGCTGCCTTCCAGAAAACCCCAACATTGCATGAGAGCTGGCTGCGCTGAAACAGGGGATTAAAACCCCCCATTCGGGCAATGTTGTAAAGAGACAGATTTACCTTCTGTTTCCTGAGCAACCCCATTCCTGCCAGTCTCACTGTCCACGGCAGAGCTCCCCAGGCCTTGCTGGGGTGCCTTGCTCCCCGTTTTTCTGAAGTTTGTCCTTGTGTTTGGTGAGCTGGTGTTAAATGGCTCAGGAGTAGCAGCGTGCAGGTGGGGTCCCGCTTCAGGAACCTTTGTCTCTCGCTGTTGAACAGGATTCTCCATGGCAAATGTCGCTTTCCATTTGGATTTAAAAAAAATGCGCGAGAAATTGCCAGGAACAGTAACTCTCACAGTTGAATGTGTCAGTGGAAACTGTTCCACCCTGGTGCGTGCTGTGATGTCTGATGGCATCAAACAAGGCGGGGATGTCGTAGATCCTTTAAAACACACCCAGGATCCAGGGGCCCTGGGAGGTTGCTGGGAGCTGTAATAACGTGTGTGGTGGGGAGCTGGGGCGTTTGATAGCGATGGGGCTGTGGTAGGCAGCGAGAGCTGTTCCCAGCACCGGCGTTAGTGCTGCCGTGAGGTTCTTTTGGGTTGGATCTTAACCCCTTCTCTTTCTCTTGGCTACAGATTGTGCTGTCGTCCTTCAAGCACGGCCTCTTCAGCGGGCAGTGGCTGCAGAGGGTCAGTTACACGCGCTGGGAGGGCATTTTTCGCTGCATCCCCATCTTTGGCATGTCTTTTGCCTGTCAGTCGTAAGTACCTGCCATTCGCGCTTCTGGCAGTTGTGGTCGCAATGAGTTTTTGTGAGGGCAGAGGGTCACGAGGATCTGCAAGGGATAGATACCATCTGGTTTCCTATTTTATTTTAATCAAAATATTTTACAGCCCACTGAAGTACAGCCTCTCATTCAGTTGTGACCCTTTTGTCACCTAGCTGGGGGAGGGAGTTATATTTCACTTGGGAGTTATTGTACTTGAGCAACATAAAATCATTTGGGCCAAACAGATCCTCAGTCTAATGCACGTTGCTTCTGGTGCAGCTGCGTAAGCGATGAATTTCCCCTGGTTCTCCGAGGGAATGATTTAGCACCAGGAAAGGCAGCGGGGCTGTGTCGCCTGATGGCCGCAGGGCTCCCTGCAGGGTAGCGTGCGCTGGCGGCTGCTCTCCTCTTCCCCAAATTTATTTGAGAATACTCAGAAGATCACGCAGTCGTTGACTTTAGAGAGTTGTTTGTGCATTTCCAGTTCCGTGCTTTTAATGAGGGTTTCCGCTGGCACGTGGAAGGACGTGGCGGCAGGTCGGGCTATTTTCACGTTTCTAGCAGCGTTACCTTCTGCACCAAAATGGCAAGTGAGCAATACGTGCCTGGGCAGAGTAGGAACAGGCTTTAAATAGAAGTGTAAATCCAAATGTGGACACGGAAAAGACCATCCTCATTTGGAAGGCTGGCAGAGCTGGGCTTTCCCCCCTGTAGTTCTAGCAAATGGGTAGCATGCCAACAGTAAATGAATGTGACAGATAAAATTTGTTCAGACTGCTGTGTTTACACCCACACGCAAGATCCAAATCATCATTTTCCACTTATCAGCTCTCTTGGCAGCTCGGTTCCTACCCAAACACGCTCCAGTCTTGCTGTTTAATGTGTCCATTACAACTGGCGAAGGGAATTGTATTCTTTGCGGCTTTACCTTGTTAACATTTTAGAGTTTTTAAATTCCTTTTTTTTTTTTCCTCTTGTGGTAGCCCCACAGTACCCAACACAGCTTTGCTGGGAGTTGGAAATACAGGGAAATCGTTTGGGCTGGACCAGCGTGCACGTACCTAAATATAGGCTCCATTACAGCACTTACGTGGCAAGCTGAACCTAAAGCTGTGCGTTTGTTCCAAGTGTCAGGGCAATACGCTGTCCTCAGCCCAGGCAATTTTTTAAAGTATGTTATTCTCAGCTAGGTGGGTTTAATTTTGCTAACCTCTGCATCACCTTTTTAAAAAATAAATAATTCTAACATAAAGCAGAAATTCTTTTCCTTCGGCACGTGAATGCAGCATACAGTAAGGACAAGTAAATGCACTATTATTCTAGCTCGAAAAACTTGACCCTGCTTTCCTCTTGAGTTCAATCCCCTTTGCTCTTCAGAAGCTATCCTGTTGGTATGGAAGTTGCAAAGTAGGTCACTCCTCTGCAGTTGTGGTGCCTGGAAATTTGCTGCGAAGCTGAGAGCGCGAGGACTCCGGGGTTACCTCTGCTGCAGCTTCCTTGTGTGACCTTGGTCAAGTCACTGAACCCCTAACAGTCAGCAGAGCTTTCCAGGAGAAAAATTCTAATTTCTGGGGGTAGCTGTTCTGGTGCAGACGGATGCAAACATTCTGAAATCCTAGGGATGTGAGAAGTCTGCTCTGTGAGCATCGGATGCAGCGGGCTGAGTCGGTCCTGCGTTCAGGGATCCTGTGTGCGGCCGTCCCTGCAGCGAGGGGGAAGAACAGATACTCTGGGGTAGCCCTGGCCATCTCGGAAGCCAGGCTGCTTTCTCCGAGGCTGTTTAGTGTCTGTGCCGACTTGCCTGCTCTCTGCTCAGGAGGAACCATCTGCTTGTGCCCTCTTTGAGGCGCAGCGTAGCAGGTAACGCGGGGAAGGATCCCTGATGCTTTGCTGGCCTTCAGTCATTTTGCTTAAAAATAAACCCCAGGTGAGTCAGGACGTGCTGCCTGTTGCACACTTCTCGTCCTCTTGCTCTGTGGTGAGAGGTGGAGGTGGTCAGGAGCGCCCAGCCGCGTGTCCTGGGGGCTTGAGGGGCACTGTGCTGGTCCTCCAAACGCAGGCAGCCCAGGCAGGCGCTGTTCGGTAGCGGCAGGAGGGCTGGGTGCAGCTGGGTGCAGCTGGGCTTTGCCTGGCGCGTGTCCCTGTGTGCCTGCTGTTGCTCCTGCCCTAACGAGGACCCAGCCCGGCTGTGCCATCCCACGCGCTGCAGAGCCTCCCTGCTTCCCTCCTTCCTGGGCCTGGCTGTTTGGCTGGCCCCCTTCCCCTCCTGGGGCTGAAGTGCGGGACACAGTCGGTTAATCTAGCGGAGGTGGCTGTGCCGAGGGCAGGGAGGAACCCGAGGAAGCCGGTCTCCTCGCTCCCTGTCCCGGTGCTGCATTCACAAACCCCGTGTGAATCCCAAGCTCCTGCGAGCCCGTGTGCTCAGCTTCCTTTGTGCAGAACTGTTTGACGTTAAGGGATTAAGGGTTAAGGGCTCTTCTGCTTGGCTTCAGCTTGACACGCTCTCTGTTGATGGCTTTGTGCCCGCTGGAGCCGGGATACCCGTCCCGTCGCACGGGATGCTCCCCCACTTCTCGTGAGAGTTACTGCAGTAGCATGAAGCCAGGATGTAGCCACTTGAACTAAAGTAACAAGAGGCTAATGAGTTGCTGAAATATGCACCTGATGTCAAAAAGTACATTCCAGATGCTTTCCAAGTCTGTAAATACCCCAAATCCCGTGCAATTGGCGCTCCCAGCTTTCCATGGACTGAGCTCTAGCAGCAGCGCTGAAATATGACAGGCGCTGCATTTCGTTTTGTTTGTTTAACTTTTCTGTTAGACAGTGCGATGCTCTAAGCTTCTTCCTGCTTTTACTCTGTAAACACTGCGTTGCTTTAATTATCAGCGCGGAGAGCTCCAAGAACAATAATCTGCAATGCCCGGGCTGGCCCGCTGCCACCGGGGTTTGACTGGAACAAACGGTCATTCATTTTGCAACACTTTTGAACCGAAATGTTTACATCACACGTTGAGCTCCACGTGGTGGGGTGGGGAGAGCGGGAATATTTTTGCAACACTTAAAGTTATGAGTGTTCTGAAATCTCTTGGCATTAGCAATATAAATTGTGGAATAGCAGTGAGTGTTTATGCTCCATAGGGGGAAGGTGTCAGGGATTCTTTGCTGCTGGGCTGAGGCGGAGAACGTGCTGGAGTTGGGTTTTTCTCTCTCTTTCTGCAGAAGTTTTCCGTAACTAATTTACCCTTTTCTACAGTCAGGTCTTGCCTACCTATGATAGCTTGGATGAGCCGTCTGTTAAAATCATGAGCTCCATATTTGCTTCTTCCCTAAACGTGGTCACCACCTTTTACATTACGGTAAGAAGCCTCCCCTTCGCTTTCCTTGCCAGAAGTCACGCTCTGGAGGGGCAACAGGGGTGATGATTTATCTGGAGCTGGGGCTGGTTTCTGCTTATCTGTATTTATTCGGAAAGATAAGTCGTTTTGCTGAAAGCAAAATTAGATGGGAGATGATGAACCGAACGCTGCAGGAGGCATTTGGAGAGTCCCAGTTCCCAGAGTGGGACATTTCCCTGGGGGGAGGCAGAGGGAGACCCCCCTCGCCCCAGTACATCGGCCCTCTGCCTGCCTGCCAGGGCCAGCCTGGAGCTGGAGGTGCCCCCAGGGTTTAGGAGAGCTTCTTTCAGCCTCCTGCACTTGGAAGGATGTGAAGGAAATTATACCTCGTAAATCCCCGGTTAATAATTCCTGAGATGAGCCCCTGCGAGCTCGGCTGCTGCGGGGAATCGTTCCAGAGGGCGCCTGTCCCTGGGCCTGGCAGCAAGCGGGGTGTCACCGCTCTGTGTCACAGCCAGCGGCAGTGTTCCCTCCTTGTGATGTCCTCCATGAAAGCCCCAGTGTTTAGAAACTGGCCTCTGCTTTCACAAAGGTCCCGCTGTTTATTACTGCCTGTCTCAATTTTGGGGGTGCTGCAGCTGGGGCTGCAGATATTCTGCCCGTGGAGGTGGCCCCACGCTCCCCCCGGGGCTGGCGGGTCCGTGGGAGGTCGCTGAGCTCCCCCGGTTTGTAAAGAGCAGATCTGAACGTGCTTCGGAGTCCAGCCCCTGCGCTCACCTCCCCTCCCGCCGGACAGGTGGGCTTCTTCGGCTACGTGAGTTACACCGAAGCCATTGCTGGGAACGTCCTCATGAATTTCCCTTCCAACCTGGTGACGGAGATGATTCGAGTGGGATTCATGATGTCGGTAGCTGTGGGCTTTCCGATGATGATTCTCCCCTGCAGACAGGCGCTGAACACCCTTCTCTTTGAGCAGCAGGTAAGATCCTCTCGTGTGGCCAGGAGCAGCTGCCTGCCTTGGTGTGCACCTTCGAAACTTGCTTTTTGAAGGGCTGCTGTGACTCTTTGGCTTCTGCAGCTGGCTGCTGACCTGGGCTACAAACGTGCCTTGGTTCTGTGCGACTCTGTTGACAACTGCGTGTTTCTGGCTTGTGGTAGGTACTCGCTGTCCAGGGGGACAAACCCTCAACTGACAGCTAGATCGTAAGTGCCTGGTGTGGGGTGAGGGTGCAGCAGGAGGCCTATGGCAGCCTGAAAATCCTGCTCTGCAGAAGGGTTAATCTCTGGTACTTTGAGGTTCTTGTCCCCTCTGCAGAGGAATTTTGTGGGCAGAAGTGCTGGAGTTGGGAGCCTGAAGCTTTTGCTCTGCTGTGCCCCAAGTCCCCAGGCTGCTGCTTCCCCGCTCCGCTGGGGATTTCGGCTCTCGCACAGAAGTGTGACACAGTTCAGAGCCGAGGCGGTTCCTCCCCTCAGAAAGAGGCAGAAATGTGCTTTTGGAAGCAGAGGAGCCTCCTTATTTCCTGCTGCTCCAGCTGGCATCCTTTTGCTGGCCAACTCGATCTTGCTTTGCATTTAGCTCAAGCTTCTGTTCCTGGCCTCGGAGCACAGCCCAGCCTCATTTCTTCTTGCTTCTGTGTGTGCCTGCTCATTCCTGCTCTTTTATTATTATCCTCATCCTTGCATCTCTGTCAGTAGCCCCCAGAGCAGCCGCCTCCTCCCCGGTTCAGGTGTCCCCTTCCTCCGGGGCCTCCCCGGGCGGCTGGGTGCCGATGCGGTGGAGCACAGCCCTCTCCCACACGTTCACCTTTCCCAGGGTCAGCTCTTCAGACAGCCTTTGTGACTGTAGTTGGTCTGTCTGATGGAGACTGTGAGTCCCTTGTGGCAGTAGCGTGTTCTCCTCTGTGTATTGTACGGCACTGAGCATGCCGATGGTATTCAGTAAATAACAGTAAGAGATTGTGGGAATGTTCTGAGGCCTTTGTGTATCTGCATAAATAGAAACCTCTTAGGGCAGGAAATAAAACTTGAGCAATTTATAGCTCTAAATCCTGCCACTTCTGCCTGTGAGAAGCCCCCGGCTCTTTTCTCACGTCAGGAGGGCCTGAGGATGGGGGAAGACGATCGATGAAAGCCAGCGGGTGCAGAGGAGTAAGCGCTGGAAGCACTTGGGAAGACTTTGGTTCTCGCCTGGGCTCTGCTCGTTGGGCTCTGGACGTGTCCCTTTCCCTTCCTCTCCTATCTGTGCAGCCGGGAGTGCAGGGACCCGCTGGTTCTCCATCTGGGTCCTCGGCTTTCAGCACCTCCTGCTCAGAGGGTGGGGATGGGGAACGGAGGGCATCCAGAAACCCTCCAGGGTCCGCAGCTCCCCAGCAGCACCCGTCCTCCTCTCCTGTCCAGCTGGGGTGTCTTTGACAAGTCGGAGGAGCTGTTGCACGTGTTGTGACGCAGTGGGAACAGCCCCGCTCCTGGAGGAGTTAGGGGACACCTTGCCCTAGCAAAACCAGAGCTATTCCCCCTGTGACCGCTCTCCCTTCTCCTTCTTGGCTGCGGCTCTTTCTCATGCCCTTGGCCTTGGGGCCGCTTGCCGAGGCTGCAGCCCTGGCGCAGGGACTGGGATACAGCTGGACTGTTCACATCTGGAGCGGGATGGAAAGAGCAGCTTTGGCTTTGTGCCCCCCCATCACTCTTGTTTTGAGGGTCCAAACGCAGTTGCATGTTAAAGCTGCTCGGCTGTCTGACTGCCCCCCCGCACTCTCCTTTGCGGAGCCCATAGCGTGGAGGTGACGGAGCTGCTGCAGCCCGCTGGGGTGATTGCTTGGGAACTGGGGGGCTGTGGTGCAGGAGCTAAACTCGTTCCCCCCCTCCTGCCCTTTCTCTTCCAGCAGAAAGACGGCACCTTCGCCGCTGGGGGTTATATGCCCCCTCTTCGGTTCAAAGCCCTGACGCTGGCTGTTGTGTTTGGCACCATGGTGGGAGGCATCATGATCCCGAACGGTGAGTGAGGAGCTGGGGGCAGGGGCTGGTTGCTTGGCTGTTTTCTCTGCTCCCTTTTATGTGCTTTTCTCACGGGATGACCAGGCTCACCCCCCAGCCTGCCCAGGGTCTCAGACAGCTGCCACGTGCTGCTGCTCTGGTTGTCCTGGAAGGGGACTTTGCTGACTTCTCTTCTTCTTTGGCAGTGGAAACAGTCCTGGGGCTGACAGGTGCGACGATGGGAAGCCTCATTTGTTTTATCTGCCCGGCTCTTATTTACAAGAAGATCCACAAGAATGCACTTTGTTCACAGGTCAGTGCTGATGCTGCTTGACATCCCCCTAAGCCCTCTGCAGACCCTGGGAAAGTAGTTAATTTGGCTGCAGCAGAGAAAACTGCTCAGCACCTCCTCCAGCCTCCCCCTCCAGTCTGCCCAGTACAGGTGGGAGCTGTTCTGGTCGGCTGCTCTGAGCAGCATCGCTGACGGGCGTGCAGGCAGCAGCAGAGGAGGAGCTGGCCCCGTGCATGGGCTGCCTGGTGCTGGAACACCGGCTCTTTTTGTCCCTCCAGCAGCAAGTGAAGCATTCACGTGGTGCATAAACTGCTGCTTCCAGTCCGCCTTCTGGTGGGCTTCGGGTTCTGTGTGCGCAGAGTGGGAAATCCAGCAGCCTGTAAAACCGTAACGGGCTTTACATCCCCACCTGCCTGGGCTGGGTAAAATCAACACGGCTTCTCAGCGATGCAGTTCCCGCTGCTGGCCCTCGGCTTGCTGGTTTCAACCAGAATAATAATAAAAAGGAACACACACATAGAGGTGTTGCTTCAGGAACTGATTCTTAAAAAAATTGGGGTCGTTCAGAGGCTGTTAGAAGTTTAGCTTTTCCTTTTGCTCCGGTTTGGATTGGCCTCCTCGGGGACTGAAACAAAGTGGCTCTTTGCTGGGCTTGATCTCTCTCTGGTTCTACAAACGCTGTGCTTTCGGGGGCTGAAATTAACAAGTTTTAGGTTTTTTCTAACAATAACGGAATCCGCTGCCTTTTAGCAGGGCTCTGCCCCAGCGTTACCAGTCACGACAGTGCTGGGCTGGGAAGAAGGTTTTTGGCAAACTGTGGAGTCAGCAGGGGGAGAGCACGACATTTTTGTGGGTCCTGCACAGCTAATGGCTTTTTCTGTGTTTAATGACTTGTGGGTTTGCAAACGTACATGAAGTTTTTAAGCAGGGAGTATTTTTTTTTTCTTTCCCCGTGCTTTCTCTGACACAAGGAAATAGTCCAACTTTCCAGCTTTCACTCTGAATTCTGACACTTTGGTCCTAACTTCTTTGACTGAAACCCCAAGCAGGAGTCTGAATGCCAGCCTGGATTTTTTAGGGAAACAAAGAGCACTTTCAAGAATTGCTTTCTATTCCGGCTGAGCCAGAACATTTCTCTGCAGTGCCTTGAAACTGCACTTGGGATGTGCTGAGCCCTTCGACTGGCTGCCCAGAGGCGACTGTCAGCTGCCGGGGCTGAACACTGGGGCCCTCACAATGCCTGACCTGAAACGCTGGTCGCTGGTCACGGGGCTGGGGAGGATGTGTGTCCTGCAGAAATCCCCACAAAGCAATCAGGGCTTATCTATAGCATCAGCCCCCAGGTTACCCCGACGTTTCAAGGGGCTGGCAGCAAGCTGTCCAGCCTGCTCTTGAGTGATCCATGGCCTGTCAAGTTTGCATACTTGCTTTGACCGATGCTCTGAAGTGCTGCAGCGAGGGCACACCTGCCTTCAGAAACGCGCCAGGCTGCGGAGCACCTCCCCACCTCCGCTCTGGAGCCAAACTCTGGGCCCACCCTCTCCTTGTTCCTCCAGGTCTTCTGCAAAGACTCATTTATTCCTTCCCCGAAGCTCTTGTCTTTGGTCTCCTCCTTCATTCCTGTTGCCTTTGATCAGGCGCTCCACTCCATCAAAATGTGCTCCTGTGTGAAGTGGCAGCCGGGGGAGAAGGAGCCAGCCCTGGGCAGAGCTGTCGCTCCCCGCGTTCCCCGCCTGAGCACTGTACGCCTGTGTTCTCCCTCCCTCCGCCACCCTTAGCGTTCTTCCAGAGCAGCAGATCTCGGCCCCAGCTCTTGTCCTTGCCGGGATTATCTCAGCTCTTGCGGTGCTGTTGCTGAGGACTGGTGGCTTTTATTGGGCCACCTCTGGCGTCCAGCGAGGTCCCGTGGCACATGGGCAGCTTATGGGGCTGGCGAGAGCCGACGCTCGGATTTCCCGAGCGGGAAGGGGACGCAGGCGGAGACTACAAAATGGGGGAGCTGCATTAAACGTGGTGAAGAGGGCTCCAGGGGAGGACTATGGGCAGTCCCTGATGTTTGCTGGCCAGCAAAGAGCACCGCTGGCCTCTGCCAGCGAGTTGTTAATTATCGCAGCCGCTGGCGGCCGGCCGGGGCTGGGGAGGGCAGCGTGGGCTCGGCCGGGGGGTGGCTTGGTTGAAAGGGTTGCTGTGTTGGAAAGACGATCGGGTTAACAGAGCAGTTAAAAAGCTTGAAGTCAGGCGAGCAGCGCTGGGAATGAACCGGGGAGAGCGTTCCCTTTCTTGTGGTTAAGCATCAAGCGTCTTCCCGCAAAGGTGCGAGGCCGCGTCCTGCTGCCCGCCGGGAGCGGGGGGACACTGAGGTTTGGCAGAGTGCTGCTGAAGGTCGCGTGAAGGTCTGTAAACAGAGTGTTTAAGTTCTAACAGGAAGGTGTTGGCTTCCCAGTGTTGACACAAGCCTGTCCGAGAGGCCCCTCCTGGGGAGACCGGAGTTGCTGTTGTCCCAGTTGGGGAAGAGGAGCTGTGGAGAGGCTGCTCCAGGTCAGGAAATGACCTCTCGGTCTCGCTCCTGTGCGGATGGAAAAGAGATTCCCCCCTGCCCTCCCCTGGTAGAGCCGCGGCGAGCACGCTTTCACCGCAGGCGTTTTCGGTGGATACAGCCCTTCAAACACAGCATCGGAGGAACCCGGCGGTGACCGGGGCTCTGCATTCCTTCGCCGTGACTCTGTCCCTCCAAACACTCCGTGTCCAAAACAGCACAGTTTGGAGGATGTCGTCACTCGACACAAATGTATTTTTTTTGCTTCCCGCTGATGGCTCAGGCGTGGTTAGAGGAGATGGTCTGAGCTAATGTACTTCTGTACAAAGTTCGAGTTATCTTCTGGGAGGAAGGACGGCCAAGGGAAGCGACCAGCAGAGGAAACGGCCGCGTAAACTTCCTCTCCTGAATTCCCGTCCGTGCTCAGAGCTCTCCTCTCGGGAGACGGGCCCTTGTCTTGCTGACCTGCCTGCTGGGGGAGGCTGCAGCCAGGGGCGTTTGCACGTCCTCTTGCCATGCCCGTGTTGAGAGGTGCTCCTGGAGGAGGGTCTGTGCTCTCGGCAGGTTTGCTTTTCAGAGGCAGGGAGATCTTCCTGTGGGACCAGACGCTGGCTTATAACTGCCCCGCAGTGTTGCCCCTCTCTGTGCTCCTGGTTCTCAGCTCTTCAGCTGAATGCTTTGGGGGTAGGTGAGGCTTTGAGCAACCTGGGCTAGTGGAGGGTGTCCCTGTCTGTGGCAGGGGGGTTGGAACATGATGATCTTTAAGGTCCTTTCCAACCCAAACCATCCTGTGATTCTAGGTGGCTCCTCAAGTCACTGGGTCCTCTTCCTTCGCTTGCCAGATCAGCCTTGGTGGTCCCCTGAGTTCTAACCGCCTGGTTTTCCATGTCCTAAGTATCTCCATGGGATTAACCAGACTGTGGACCTCTCTGTCCTGCTCTGCAGTTGCTGACGGGGCCGGTGAGGAGCAGGGGTGCTGGAGGGGGAGCTGAAGGTGAGGGAGGGCTGCTGGCTCACGGGCAGCCCGGCCCGTGGACTGTTCCTGGAGTGCCACGTGTGCCCGTCCCTGCGGCTCTGGGAAGCTCACAGATGATCTCCAAATGTTAAACAATCAAAGGGGTGCGAGTCCAAGGCATGCAAGCCCGTGGTTCCCCGCTAAGATAAGAAAAAGATTGAATGTTTTCAGCCGTTTCCTACAGTTCTCTCCTCTCCCACGTTGCTCCTAGTTCCTATGGCACCGGAATAGATCCTCTTTGTGGAAGTGCTCTTCCTTTCCACTGTTTCTGGAAGATGCCAGAACAGCCTTCAGTGGCAGAGCGCGTCTCTGCCGGGGCTGGGATTGTGCGAGGGGAGGAAGTGGACGAGCTCCAAGCCGAGGGCAGCGGCGGACCTGCTGACTCTGCTTTTGGCCTGAGCGGGACGGCAGGATATCTGCTCTTTGTGCACCCACACGGCGAGGCAGGCAGCAGATTTTACTGCCGTTTCCTCTGCAACGTCTCTAAGGTCTGGCCTCTGCTCCCTGGCCGTGCTGCTCGCCCCTCGTCCCGAGCTGCTTCACGTCAGCTGGCAGAAAGCAGAGGAGCAGCGGCGGTGTGCTGCCCGCAAGCTCGGAGTGTCGTGCAGAAAAGATGCAGCTTGCAGCATTGTCTTGGATCCTTTGCTGCCGTATGCAGAGCTGCAGAAATCAGGAGATACCTGGCGTTTCAGAGAGCAGAATGTACTGAAAAAAAGAAAGAGGAGGGGAATTGCTGCATTATAAATACCAATGTGCTGCAAACTTGCAGCTTCCCAGCACTGCAGAGGTGTTTTCTGGTTTGCACGTGGTGCTTCCTGTTGCTTCCATGCTCTGTTGTGAAAAGGAGCTTGTGGGGAGAGCCAGTTTCTAGCAGAGGTGCTTCCTGCTTCCTTCAGCACCAACTCTTGCTGATTTTCTCCTACCAGTCGTTCACCGTGCTGTCGACACGTCAACGTGCCAACCGCGTTCCGTGAGAAGCCCTTGCTGTGACAATGGCAGTGATTAAGTAGGTAAAAATCATACATCAGGCTTTAATGAAATCTCCGCAGTCAGCGTTGGCGGCCAGCGATCCGTCCGCTCGGCTCCTTGAACCCGTGTCGCTCTCGTCTGGAGGAGCAGGCGGCGTTTGGCAGCCCTGACACCGAACGCGGCAGACGTTCCTCTGCCCCCGCGGCACATCGCCGTGCTGGTCCTTCTCGAGTTACCCTGTGAATTGCTGGTGCTCTGAGGTTTTTTTTTTTTTTTTCCCCCTGCAGTGAAAGGCAGAGAGTTTTTAATCCTTCCTTAAGGCACATGTGGAATTAGATCCTTTTAGATCAATTTCTCATTAGACAATAAGCTGTAGAAATGTTTTTGGTGGTGGTCGCTTTCTCCTTTTTGAGTTAGAGGAATTCACGGAGCTCTTCCCTCTGCAGGGTCTGGATTCTGGCTTTCTGTTGATATTCTGTCTGCTCCCAGCTTTCTGGAAATCAGGGGGTTCTGTCTCACCAGCTTCTTGAGGACTGGTCACCAGGACTTGTGTGTGGACATGAAAAATAAGAATTTTTAAAGAGCTCCCTAGAAACCTTTCTAGGCTGTAAACAGGTCGGGCACCTCTGTCCTCAGCCAGGCCTGGTCTGACGGTGTTCTAACGCTGCTGCTGGAAACACCAGGGAACGGGGCTTTGCAGCTGGACTCTGCCGTCTGCACTTGTCCATCCTTCCATCCCTCCGCTGGTGTTGGAGCCCTTCTGATACAGGATTTTCAACAGCTTCCAGCATCTGAAACTCTTCTTGGTACATCTCTACATCCAGATACAAACCTCAGCCAGAAGCTACTGCATTTTTCTTTTTTTGCCTCTTAAATTTCTCTCCTCTCTGCCTTTCGACGTGTGGAGTTGCGCCGAGCTCTGAACTGGTTGGAGCCACTGTGCGGGCAGAGCGCTGTGCCGAGCGGTCCCGTTTGTTCTGCTGGGCTAACTGGAGCTCTGTCCCGTTGTGCAGATGATCCTGTGGATCGGCCTGGGAATACTGGTCATCAGTACGTACACCACCTTGTCTGCAACGGAGGACACCCCGGTGAAGACAGAAGCGGTGGGCTTGGAGCACCTGGATGGAGGGGAGAGCAGGATCGACCAGGATTCACTTAAAATCCCAGGTATGTGCCTGCTTGAGTTGTGCTCCCAGCTCTGCCTCTCCAAAAAAAAATTCTTTTTAAAGAAGTGTGGTGGAAGCAGGGTAATTTCCAGGTAGCTCCGTGCATCTCCGCAGCATCCTGGGGACTTTTCCCAAGCGCGGCAGCGGTTCTGCCTTCTGGAAAAGCCTGGTGCGAGCTCCGCCGGTACCTCGCGGGAGTTGTGCTTTTGGGAAGGGAAAGGAAAGGTGGGGTGGGGGGGGTCCCCCTGAGGACAGAGCACAGGTTTCCCCTTTCAGAGTAATAAATGCAGCTCTGTGAGCACAGCCTGGCGATGGCTCCGCGCTGGCCACCTGTCCGAGGGGCGTGAGCGGCCGAACAGGGCTGCTTTCACCGTTTCTGCCAGCGCATTGTCCGCGCCTCCAATAACAAGCCATTCATTGCGCTCAAAGGTATGTAAATTTATGGGCAGGGACTTTTTTGGGTTGTGAGGATATAAATTTGGATTCGGTTTTAGCTCTGACAAAGCCTGTGATTATGCCTCAGCTTTGTTTACTGGTTCACGTTATTTATTATTTGTTTACTGTGGCGGTTGATGGAATTACGGCCGATCCCTCCCTTCCCCAGCTGCAGGCTCGCCTTGCAAGGCCATCGCTAGCAGGTGTCGCCTGACCCTGCGCTGCCCCTCATCTGTGCCTGTGTCCTGTTTCTTTATTTTATTTTTCTTTGGTTCTGCTCGTGCCTTTTTTTTTTTTTTTTTTTTTTTTTTTGGGGCCTT
>WKFP01014882.1:35017-54051 GCA_011057875.1 Pterocles orientalis | reverse complement strand
CCCCCCGAGCCCCCCCGTCCACAGGTGCTGAAGATCCTGCTGCACACATGCACCCAGGGCTCCCCAGAGTTCGTCCTGCACCTGAAGAGGAACGCCGGCTTCATCCGGGAGGCGGCAGGTACCGGGGCGAGGAGGGGGAGGCTGGGGCAGGGGGCTGCGGGGCGGCCCTGCGCGGTGCTGGAGAGCCCACCCTGGCCGTGGGGGAGAGCCCAGGGCGGCTCCTGCCTGCGAGAGCTGCTCCGGGGGCTGGGGTCCTGCCCCATCCTGCCTGGGAGCCGAGCGTCCCCCAGTCCTCCCCACCTCGTGCCTTGCAGCGTTCTCCGGGCCCCCAGACCCCCTCCATGGAAACAGCCTGAACCAGAAGGTCCGGGTGGCTGCACAGGTGAGCACCAGCCCCGCTCTCGCTTTGCTCTGCTCCCACACCCCCTCCTCGGGGCCGGACTGGGTGCCCGGTGCTCCCCAGCTCTGTGCCCACACCCGTCTCTCCCGGCAGGACTTGGCCAGCGTTCTCTTTTTGGATGCGCCGCTCCCCCAGCCTGCCTCGCTGCCTGCGCGTCCCCTGCCTCCTGCCGGTAAGCGCAGACCCCTCGTGGCCCTGTCACCTCCCGTGGGCCGCGCTGGCAGTGCTGGGACAGTCCCCTCAGCTGGAGCTGCGGGTGTGCAGAGGGTCTGCTGGCCTGGGGGGCTGCTGGGGGCGAGGGCAGGGTGCCATGGGCCCCAGTGATGGGTGCCAGGCTGCTTCCCCTGCCCCACTGATGGTCCTGGCTCTGGCCAGAGCTGGCTGCAGGGTACTGTCAGGGAAAAATGTGTCTGGGGGAGCGGAGGGACACTGCCCTGGTCCCAGCTCCCCCCAGCTGCCCCAGTCGTTTCCTTGTGTTTGTGAGGGGGAGGAACAGCCGTGGAGGACAACCCCGAACGCCTGTGCTCCCTCTCAACGTGCCTTGTGCCTCCCCAGGTATGGGCTCCAGCCCCGGCCCCTGCGGCTCTTTGCAAGGATTCGGCTTCAGCAGTGACAGAAGTGGCTCCGGTGAGTCCTGGCTGTGCCCCTGCCTGGTGCTGCCCCTCGGCCCGTCTGGGTCCCTGCTCAGTCCTGCCCTGCCTGCGTGTCACAGCCCCGGGGTCCTGACCTGGCTGCTGGCTCCGTGCGGGTGTTTCTGTCCCAGGGGGTGTTTCTGGGTGACTCAGAGCAGAGCCACGCTGCACCCTTTGCTCTGGGCAGCTCTCCCCAGGCTGTCTGACGGGTGCTGGGGCTGGTGTGACAGCCGTGGGGCTGGCTGTGGGGGCTCTGACAGGTCCTCCCGGGCTGGGAGGTGTGACAGGGACATGGGAGGCTGCCCTGTGCCCATGGCCTGCCCCTCCCAGGTGCTCCTCACCCCCCTTGTCCAGCCAGAAGCCCGGGCTGTGCCTGGAACCTGGCTGCCAGGGCTGCTCCTCTGCACTGGCGGGTCCCCACTGTCCCCTGGTGACACTCTGCAAGGCAGTGGGTGACAAAGGGGTGGGCTGGGCTCCCTGGGAAGCGCCTGACACCCTGGCCTTTTCCCAGCTTCGACGGGGGAAGCCCTGCTCAGCACCATCCAGCGAGCGGCTGAAGCGGTGGCCCAGGCGGTGCTCCCCTCCCCGGGGGGACCCCAGCCTCGCCGTGGGGAGCTCCTCGAGGACACGTACCAGCCCGTGAGAGCCCCCTCGCCTGCCAGGAGCCCGGCCGGGGCTGTGAAGCCACCAGCAGCCACCGCAGCGCACAGCACCCGAGGTAGGTCCCCACAGCGCTGGGCTGGGGTGGCCGTTGGCTGCTGGGGGGCCTGGTGGGGGTCCCCACAAGGTGCTGGGGCTGGTTTGGGGATCAGCACCTCACTGCCCCTGTCCCTGCAGTGAGCCACCAGCCGGGGCTGGCCGGGGGCGGCTGGGAGGAGGCGGACAGTGGGCACAGCTCCCAGGACTCCTCGCAGGGGATCGGCGAGTTGAGCCGCACCTCGGACTCCTGCAGCAAATCGGGCAGCGACAGCCACTCTGGGGCCAGCCGGGAGCTGCCCCATGTGGCCGAGAGGTGAGAAGGGGGCTGTGGGGGGCTCCCTGTCCCCTGGGACCTTCTGAGGTGCTTCCCCAGTCTCCAGGAATGGTGCCCTCATTTTCTACACCATTAATTTTGAGTCCCTTGGTGCTGCTGGGCTGGATTCCTCCTGGTACATTTGGCCTCCCAGCCCAAACAACCCAAGGGTGGGCAGAGCCACGGGCGGGGGAGCCGAACTGGGGGGGGACTCCCTGCCCAAGGGAGGATGGTGGGGTCTGCGCTGGGGTCCCCAGGAGGGAGCAGGGCCAGCTCCTGTCCCCACCGAGGTGTCTCCCCAAGCAGGGTGGATGCTGACAGCAGCGACTGTATGCGGGAGGTGAGACTGGTGTCGGCACTGACCCGTGGCGCCAGGGTCTTCCTCACCCGGGAGGAAGCACAGCACTTCGTCAAAGAGTGAGTGTCTGAGGTGGGGGCTTTGGGGGGCAGCCTGAGCCCTTCTCGCCCCCCTGCCTGCCTTGGCCCAGATCTCTGGGGCCAGAATTCTGCCGGCGTGGCCGTAACCCCTTCTCCTCGGCCAGGTGCGGGCTGCTGAACTGTGAGGTGGTGCTGGAGCTGCTCGGCCGGGCACTGGAGGACCCCAGCGACAGTGTCCGCATGGTGAGCGCGGGGTGGTCCCGGTGTGCCACCGGCACAGGGTGGAGGGACAGGGGAAGCAGCATCTCCGACCTGGGGCGTTTCAGGGTCTGCCCGTCCTGCCGTCGGGCTCAGCCACCCTCTCCTCCCCGCAGAGATCCATGTGCGCCATCTCCTCCCTGATGTGCTCCGACCTGCTCTCCCTCGACCAGATTTTTGCCGGGACTCGGCAGCACCTGCAGCAGCTCAGCCAAGGCAGCCCCGGCCCTGTCGCTAACCGAGCAACAAAGGTGACTCCTGGGATGTCCCTGTGCCCTCTCCCCTGGGGCGGGGGGCTCCGAGGGACTGGTCTGCCCATCCTTGGGGACACCCACCTCTTGGGAATGATTCCCTGCGTGTCCTGGAGGGGTGGGGACTGTCCATCTCTCCCGGGGTGGGGATACTTCCCCCCAGGAGCCCTGGGAGGGGACACGGGGCTGGTCCCCAGGACAGTCTCTCCGCTGGGGAAAAGGCACCGGGGCTGGGCCCCCTTCCCGATGCCACTCTCATTCCCACCCGTCCCCCTCTTCTCCTCGCAGCTCCTGCGGCAGTTCGAGGCTCTCTGCAGAGGCCAGCCCTCCCCAAAGAGCGCACGCCCGGCCTCGGACCCCTCTGGCCTCGCTGGGGGCTCGACCCCGTGTCCCGGGGACCTGCTGATGGACACCCCGCCCCTGGCAGGCGAGAGCATCCTCACCCCCCTGAGCGCGGCCCCACTGCCCGTGGCCACACCAGCCCACGGCGAGGAGCAGGGGGTGGAAGCAGAGACCCACGGGCAGCCCGGTGCCGCGGTGCCAGCCTGTCCCTGCGAGCAGGAGGTGGCGAGCTGGCTGGCAGAGGACACGGGGAGCGCTGCTGCGCCCTCCCCCAGCCTGTCCCTCTTCGCCGGCATGGAGCTGGTGGCCCGGCCCGGCGCGGTGCTCTGCCCGGACTCTCCGCCAGCAGAACCACGGACGCTTTCCCAGCCCCAAGATGGACAGACGGACACAGAGGGCAGCCATCAGCCCTCAGCCTTCGCCTTCCTCAACATGTAGCTGCTGAGGGGGTCCCGGGGGCTGCGGGGGCTCTGCCTTCCCTCCCTGCGGGACTTGTCATGCTGTGGCCCCCCCGGGGACTCCTGCAGCTGCTCCCACCCTGGGCTCAGCAGGGATGGGGTCCTGTTCCCCCCACAGCACCCTGGGACCCCACAGCCGCAGGGGTGAGGGAAGGGGGGCTGCTGGGGGAACACGGGCTGTGCAATGGCCGCAGGGGCCGGGGTTTTGGTGGGGTTATGATGTTCCTCTCACTTTTTTTTTTTTTTTTTAATCCCCAAATCTGTGGTTTCCCCAGGTCTGGTGGAGGGGCCTGGCTGCTGGCACCCCGTGCTCTGCTGGGCTGGGTTGAGCTCGGGGACAGTTTGGGGACCCCCTTGGTGGCTGTGGGGCTGGGGGGGGCGAGAAGGCACCATCGCAGTGGGGCCGGATCCCACCAATAAACCCCGCAATGATCCGGGAACGTGTGGCTCCTTCCTGCGCCGCCCCATGCCTCCCCCTGCCCCAGGGGGCAAGCTCCGCCCCTCTCCCCGCCCTCTTCCCCTAGGCTCCGCCCCTGGCCCTGCCTCTGCCAATGACTCGCCTTTCCCTCCTCACTAGCCACGCCCCTAGTCAATTTCTCACCTCTCTGACTCCGCCCACAGCCCCTCCCACTCTGGGCAGGCCACGCCCTTCTCCCCGCCCTCCTCCCCAGGCCCCACCCCTCCTCCCACCCCTTTCCACTTCTCAACCAATCCCTGCTCTTCCCCATACCCAGCCCCTTTCTTCCGATTGGTAGCTACCTCCCCGGCCCCGCCCCAGGGCTGTTGGGCGGGGCTGTGCTCACGGTGGCGGTAGGCTGCGCGGGAGCGGTGTGAGGAACCCGGGGGGAGCGGGGGGGGAACCGGGGCCTGTTCCGACCCGGGGGTACGGAGGGGCCGGGACCTTGTAACAGCCCCTGGGGCCCTTTGTGGGGGGTTCTGGAGCTGGGGCAAAGAGGGAGGAAACGCCGAGCGTGAGGCCGGGAGCCGGGGCTTTGGCTTTGGCCCCGGGCCCCTGGCCTCATCCGAGGCCCAGGCCCTGAAGGCCTCAGTAGACCCTGAGGGGGGTGTGGTGGGCCTGGGCCTTGTTTTCCCCCTGTGAGCCCGGTGGTTTCCATCGAGAACCTTTTGTTTACCCGGGTTGCCGGAGCCTGAGGCATTGCCAAGGTCTGAAGGCGGAGAGGAGGGAGGGTGAAACCAGAGCTGCTGGGGAGGATGGGGTCAGGGCTGGGTTTGTGTGAAGAAATAAAGTGATGTTGCCTGGGGATGGAGCTCACCTGGGGCTTCTCCAGGGCTCGTGTTCAGGGTTATTTGGAAATACGGAGGAAAATATTTTGTCCCATTTGCAAATGGTAACGTCTGCGTGTGCTGGTGTTTGTAGGAGAAAGCTGGGAGCAGAGCGCCCGGTTTCCTTGCTGCATGAGGCTGGATGTGCTCCCTGTGCCTTCACTTCTCCCTCTGCGCTGTGTTTCCAGGGCTCCTTCTCTCTCTCCGAGCATGAAGAGCACCCGCAGCAGCTCCTCCTTCCAGGGCGCCGGTTCCCTTGGCCTGGATCTGAGCCTCACGGGCCTCCCCGTGCCAGTCTTGCGGCGTCCCAGCAGTGCCTCTCCGGCCAAGCCCATGGCGCGCTCCATCTCGGTCACCGCCGACAGCAAACCCAAGAGGAATGCTCTGGTGAGTCCTGGGCAGGAGAGGGCCTTCCACCCTCCTGCTGCTGGGCTGTGGGATGCCTCGATGTGCCCTCAGTCTGCTGGCTGCGTGATGCTGGTCCCTCAGGCTGGGCTCGGAGGGGGCACCAGGGGGTCCCTGGCTCCCCCAGGAGTGTGGGGCAGTGGGGCAGGGCTGCGTGTTGACGGGAGCAGCTGCACCCCCGTTGGGAGGGGAGAATCGCGCTGGTCCAGGCGCTAGAGCAGCAGCTCTGGGTGCCGCAGTGCTGTGCGCTCTCTCCAATTCTGATTGTCCCCAGGCATCGGTAGCTCCTCGGGTCTCTTGACCCTGTAACGTATGCAGAGGGGCAGCGTCAGGCTTCACCCTTCCCTTCCTGACCCTTTTCCTCCCTCTGTCAATTTCCTTCTGGGAACTCCCCGGTTCCTGGTATCTTCTGTGGAGCAGGTTCAGGCCCATTCTGTGCCTTGCTGAGGACCCTCCATCCCTGGTCGGGTCAGCGGCAGCTCCGGGCTCTCGGTGTGTTGCAGAGTGGGGTTTTCCCTGGGTGTTCTTTCAGCAGAGTGAATGGGCCCCAGGTACTTACAGTGCTCTGCTAAGATCCCGTAGCGGAGTCTCTGCTCTCTTTGCTGAGTAATCCCTGCTGCCTTGGCAGCCGTCCTTCGCGCTCGTTCCCGGCGCAGGTAACGAGCTCGGCCCTCCTGGGCTGGGAGCTCGCACGTTCCTGCTGGCTCAGCAGTGCGGGAGCCCGACAGGGAGCGAGGTGTCGTTGCACGCTGCCTCAAGGAGAGGCTGGCAGCCGTGGGGAGATCGGAAACGCCGTGTCGGGGCTGTGTTGGGGGGGTGGAAGGGTAGCACCACCAGCAGTGCTATTTTCGGGTGCCTGACTCACCAGGGGAGCCTGCCCAGGCCAGGCAGCCCCGCTCCGCCTGCTCTCCTTGGCATCGCTGCTGAATTCATCTCTCTCCTCCACAGGAGGGTGTGGGATCCCGGGCGATGAACAACCTCCGGAGGTCCAGCAGCACCACGCAGGTGAACCAGCGGGTGAACAGCGCACGCAGGTACAGCTCCAGCCGCCCACGCGTGTCCCTCTGTCCCTGATGGGGCTGTGTGGCACCCCACGCGTCTGTCCGGCCTCTCTTGTGCTGCAAGGGAACCCGAGCCTTTCAGAAACCTACACTGAGCTCTGTCATACACACTACGGGTTATAACCTGGCCTTGGAAAGCCAAGGTCTGTTTTTTTTGTTGGTTTTTTTTGGAGGAGAGGTCACTTGATTAGGATTTGAGAAATAAGAGTGTATTGGTGTGGCTGGGGAGCCTCTGCCACAAAAGACGCTCAGTTTAATTCCGAGGGATGGGACTGTTCGCTCATAGCAGCCCCTCATGGACCCTCCGGACTGCAGCTGGGCTGAGTTAAGAGACAAAAAGTTTTCCTTCTGTCTCCAGTGACCTCCTAGGGCTGTCCCTGAATCACGATTTTTTGTTCTTTCGTTGCCCTGTGCCCATCCCTTTAATGTATTCTCCCTCTGCACCTCATGCTGGCTCCTGAAGCTCTGTATGAAACCCAGTCGGTCAATTTCACGACTGTGTGACATTCTCCAGCCCATTCCTCCCTGGTGTTGTGATGGTGGGCGGTGGGTGTGCCTCGGCTCTGTGCTGTGTGTGTTGTCGGGGTGCCCTGCCGTGATCGGAGCAGGATGAGAACCCTTCTGTCGCTGCCTTGCTGCCGTTTGTCTGCATGCGGTATTAACTCCGGAACACGTGTTCTCTCCTCTCTGCCTTCCCTGGGCTCGGGCTGAAGCTCAGAGCAGACGGGAGATTTCCTGACCTTCTTTGAGAGCAGTTCTGGGGGAAGAAAGAAACTGGCGAGTCTGAGCAAAACCTCCCCGGAAAAGAAAACCACGTGGAACATCTTGGTGAGGACGGGGACGTCCTGGGGCGGGTGGGCTGTCGGCTCTGCCTGCCTGAGGAGCGGGAGGGTTTGGCGGAGGAGGGGGAAGGTCTCTTACCCCTGCTGACCCCATGGCAGGACGATCAGCCACGAGCGTTCCCGGGCTCTGCCGGCTCCCACGGCGCTGAGCCACCCGTGGGCATGAAGAGGAAAGAAGCCACCGTGCTCCTGGCAGCCAACTTCACCGCCAACAACAGGTAGGAGGGACAGGGCCGAACCAGAGCTGGTCTGGTGTTGGGAGGAACTACACCCAGAAAACCCCCGGGCAGAGGAGGTGGTGCCGGTGCTCTGCCTCTGCCAGGCCACGGGGGCCAGTGCGGGGCAAGGTGACGATGGTGCACCGGGCTGGCTGGCCAGGAGGCGTTTGGAAGCTGCACAGGAGCTTGCCTGATGCGTGGGTGCTCTTAGTTTGGGAAAGGGAATGAGCAAAACTTGAGTTGGGTTGAGGCTCGTGACGTGGGGAGCGTCCGTGGCATGCGCTGTCCCCTTCAGATCCAGCAGCTCCTAACGCCTCATCTTCTCTCTGCAAAAGGAGCAACAAGGGCGCGATGGGCAACTGCGTCACCACCATGGTGCACAACAACTACTCCACCGCCGACAAGGGCCCTGCGCCCAAAAGCTCCAACCAGGCGCCCAGCTCCCTCAAGTGAGTGTGGCGAGGTCCTGGCTCGGGGGCTGTGCTGGCCCCGTGTTCGTGTGCTGGTGTGGCACGGGACGGGGCAGGATGGTGCTGAGTAACTTCATCTTCTGCCTTAGCAATGTTGTCAAAGCGACCTCAAATGAGGACGGTGAAAGCAGCAGCTTCGTGAAATCTCAGAAGAATTTCTCCAGCAACAATGTCATGACCCGTAACAACAACAGCAGCAGCGTGTCCCAGAGGAAGGAGGTGACCGAGGAGGAGGCGGAGAGGTGAGGCAGAGCCCGTGTGTGGTGATGGTGGTGGGAAGAGGCAGGAGGATGGTGCTGGGCGGAGGCATGTGCTCCAGTTTGTTCTTGGCCTGTGGGGGCTTCAGATTCAGGGAACTCTTGTTGCACCTGCAGCGGCTGATTCCCCCTCCCCGTGGCTTGGGTCTGCGCTTCGAGCTGTCCTCAGAGGCACCCCAAAAGTCAGCCTGGGAAAAGGCGTTGGGTTGGGGTGCGAGGGGACAGACCAGGTCCCAGTGCCGCGGGGGAGCAGCCTGTGCTGTGTCGCAGCAGGACGGGGTGGTGCTGCCCGGTGGGAGGCTGAGAAGGGCCCCGGGGCCGCGCTGACCCTCCCTCTCCCCACAGGTTCATCCAGCGCGTGAACCTGGCCGCCGTCACCATCCAGCGCTGGTACCGACACCACTCGCAGCGGCGCAAGGCGGGAGCCGCGGCTCTGGGGCGCTTGCTGGCTGCCCAGAGGGAGGTCAGTGCTGGCTGCTGCCTTGCGGCACAGACCCTTCTGAGACCCAGGGGTCCCGCGCGCCTTGCTGGCGGAGGAATTTGAGTCCCTTTAGTCACCAGACCCTCCAACCGAGACCTGAGACTAAACCAGGGGGTTTGAGACTGAGACCAACCCGGGGGCCTTGGCTTTGTGTCTAGCCAGCCTCTCACCGTCTGGAGAGCTGGGGAGGGTCCCGTCCCCTCAGCAGTGTAAGGGGAGGTGTGGGTTTGGTTCCCGTGGGTGTTCAGGCTGCAGCCCCCGGCCCTGCGCTGCCTCGCTCCCTTCGGCTGTGAGCAGGCAGGTGCTTGGCAGTAGCAGCACAAATCCTGCTGAATTCTTACTGTCTCGGACACGCCAGGCAGGTGCTTGGCAGTAGCAGCACAAATCCTGCTGAATTCTTACTGTCTCGGACACGCCGGTGGCCAGAGGAGGGATGCCCTGTCTCGGCTCATTGTGGGGAATCAGTGAGGAGCTGGCTCGTTAGAGAGTGACGAGTCATCTGCAGCTATTTGTGTTGCTTTGTGTTCAATTATTTATCCCAATAATGAAAAGTACTGTAGCTCTTGCATGTGAGAGTCTATTTTTAAGCCTTGTCTCCTCTGTTGTTTCAGACCCAGATGACTAATAATTGCTTTTAGGATCTAAGGAAAATAAGCTGCTCTAAAGTGGAGCTTTTCTGAGGCCTCCACCTGCACGGAGGGGAGGGTTGGGGGGATGGAAACCTGGGGGTGGGGTGACCTTGGGTGCAGGGTGCCCCTTCCCCCTTCCTGCTGTGGGTGGGGGGTGCTGGAGAGCTCTCAGTGGCGTTTTTAACCCTCCTCAGTAACGTTTCTAACCCTCCTCTCGGGAAGGAAAGGCAGCAGCGAATGGAGGAAGGGAATATCCTGGATTTGCACGAGAGGAAGGACGAGGAACGGCGGAAGATCCGAGAGGAGAAGGCGCGCCTTGCCCGCCGCACTGCCATACAGGTAGGGACAAGGCGAGGGCGTCGTGGCCCGGGTGAGGCTGGTTCATTGGCGTTGTCCTGTGAGGCAGCGAGAGGGCCTCTCCTCTGCGTCTCTGGGGGCTTTGCACCAAGCAGGATTGGAGCCAGCCTTGGAAATGGAGCGCTCCCTACGGAGACAGAGGTGCCACGGAGCAGTTTCCCGTTGAGCTCCTGACAAGCCTTGGCAGCTCGTGCAGAGCTTGCACAGACAGTGCTGGTGTCGATCCAGTTCTCGGGGAAAGGGTGACCGTGTTAAACCAGGGAGACTGTAACCGCAGCTCCTCAGAGTGCCCTGGGAAGGGGACCCTCCTCGGGAGCGGGGTCCCTCCGGGTGGGCTGAGCACCACGCTGTGCCCATGGGCAGGAAGCACCTCGCCATCTTCACCCTGTTCGTGCAGCCCTCTCTGCGGCAGGAGAGGCTTTGGGCACAGACAAGGGGTTGGCACAGGCTGTGGGGAGTTGTGTGTTGGCTTGCAGTGGAGCTGAAGATTTTAAAAAAACCCAAACAATTTCTCTTTGCCCTAAATGGAATCATGTTTCATGCGGGGAGTGGGAAAGACACAGCAGTGAGCAGCTGGAGGACATCAACACGCTGCGAGAGCCTTGCAAACACGTGCTTGTGACTTCCCAAAACCCAGCTCAGGCAGCCCCTGGGCACGGTGGAGCGCTCGGCCCTCGGGGACCCTGCGCGGAGCAGCAGAGGACCCTGCGCAGGGGCGTGCGAACAGCCCCGGTTCACACGTGGAGCTGGCGAGAGCTTGGCTGCCCTCCCCTCTGCTCAGAGCGGAGCTTTTGTTGCTGTGCTTTCCCGTTTTTTCTCAAATTGTCCTCGTTAACCCTTCAGCAGCGAGCGTGCGGGTTGTTGCAGTCTCCCAGGCCTTGGCTGGCGCTCGGAGCAGAGCAGGGACGTGTCCGAACACACCCTGCGCCAGCCAGGATGCTGATGGCTTTTCTGTCCCTCCAGGAGCTGCAGCAAAAAAGGGCCCAAAAGGCTTCGGACGCAAAGCGCTTGGCAGAAGAAGAGCTTGTGCTGGTGAAGGAGAGCCGAAGGGTGGCAAAGAAGAAGCCTGCCAAACCCGCTTCTGCAAGGAACGTCAGCCCAGCCAGCAGCGTCACCAAGGCCAATAACGCTGGTGAGTCCCCTCTGCAGGTCCCCGAGGCTTTTGGAGCGGTCTGTGACGTGACGGGGAGGGAGGATGGTGGAGGGGTTCTGGCTCTGGGGAGCTGCTTCAAAGGGGCTGGTTCCTGCAAGTGCCTGAGAACAGTCTGGTTCCTGCAGAGGCCAATTTCCACTCGGTAGCTGCAGAGCCAGAAGAAAGCGGCCTCGCAGACGCGGGCTCCGTGCCCTCGCAGCACCCCGGGGCAGAGGACAAGCTGCAGGTGGGTCTGGCTTTGCCCTGGGGGGCTCCCGGCACTGGCTGTTCTTCGAGGCAGCTTTGGAGCCTTCGCTGACTTCTGGGGAGGTGTGTCAAACTGTTTTACCACAAGGTGTGTTGTCTTCTCCCCTAGGATGTGAGCTCCAGAGAGACGGGCGGTGAGGATCTGGAGACGGTGGTGACGGCTGTCAGCAGGGCCCAGTCCAAGGTGACGCTCAGCGAGCTGCTGGACACGCTCAGGCTGCTGGAGGAAGAGCCAGAGCTGCTGCCACCGCCGAAGCTCCTCAAGAAGGACAGATACGCCTGGATGGATGGGGTAAGCAAAGTGCTGAGGCTGGCAAACGCCCTCGGACAGCAAAAGCTGCCTGGTGAGAGCAGGTTCCCCTCTGGCTGCCGTCTCCCAGCACTTGCTGGGTGGTGGAGGGTGGGAAACGCAGCTGGTTCGCTGCCAGGGAAGGGGATGGAGGGGTTTGAGGGCAGTGGAGGGGTTTGAGGGCAGCCAGAGCTCGGGCTTCTGCAAGGAGGAGCAAAACCACGCGAGGGCTGTGGCGGGAGTGGGGTTAGCGGATGGGATTAGGCTGGTTACTGGGATGCAGTGGGAGGACTGGGCTGCAGCGATGGGGAAGAGCCAGCCCCTCTTCTCCCGAGCCTTCCCCTGGGAGCTCGTTCACAGCTGTATCTGCCCCAGCAGGAGCCCAGCTCCAATTCCCTGACCGCGGATAACCTGGAGAAGTTTGGGAAGCTGAACCACTCCCCAGAGGTCCCCGAGGACGGGGCGCTGCTCTCGGAGGCCAAGCTCCAAAGCATCATCAGCTTCCTGGACGAGATGGAGAAGTCGGAACAGGAGAGGCCCAGGTCGGCCGCCTCGGGCACGCAGCGGGAGGTGAGTGCTGAGGCCCCTCTGTGTGGGAGAGGCAGCGCAAGACCCTGCTGGGAGGGTCTCCCATCTCCTTGTCCTGGTTCTGGGTGGTCCCCACCACATTTTAATGTTTTTTTTCGCTGTGGCAGGGTCTCCTCTCGGAAGAGGAGCTGGCTCACTTGGAGCAGGCGTCGGCTGTTGCCACGGAGGTCACGAGCTCCATCATGAGGCTGAAGCTGGAAGTGGAGGAGAAGAAGCGAGCGATCAGCCTGCTGCAGACAGCGCTGGTGTGTGCCAGATGTGCTCGCTCGCTGGGGAACGAAGACCAAGAGCCCTCAGCAGATGTTCTTGGGGCAGCGGCTTTGAAGCACAAGATGAGGGCTTTGGGAATAGGGGTTCCCATCTGTGTCCACAGCAAAGCACCGCAGCGCTCCCGGAGCTCGTGGTGGGCGTGCCGCAGTCCCAGTCCCTGTTAGCGTGGGAAAGATCTGCGAGGTCCTTCCCAGTCTGATGTGGGCTTCACGCAGATTTTTCCTTGCTGCCCCTGGTTTGCAAGGTGTCCTTCAGCTCCCTCCCTGGCAGGTGCCTGGTGCAGTCCAGAAACCCTTGGTCAGGACTGGGGCTGACTCTGCTCCTCTGTCCCCCGGGGGTTTGGGTGTCCTTGCTGACAGCAAGGCAGGAGGTGTGAGTCCCAGGGACTTGGGTTTAGCTCTGTTCCTCCTTGTTCTGTGCCCTCCAGGTTCGGTAGTTACCTCCTGTGCACACGCTGGCGCTGGTGTAAGTTCTCCCCTAATGCCTTGTGGCCATTTCTTCCCTCCACCCAAAAGGCTCAGCAGAGGGAGCTGACTGTCCGGCACGTCAAACAGACCGAGAAGGACCTCGGCCACCAGCTCCGGCTGCAGAGGGAGCAGTACGAGGCGGCTATCCAGAGGCATCTGACCTTCATCGACCAGGTGATCTCTCATCCTGACTCACTGGTGCTTCGGACGGCAGAGGCTGAGGTGGCTCTGCCCTGCGGGGCTGCCTGACGCCTTTTCTTCGCCCGGCCCAGCTCATTGACGATAAGAAGGTGCTGAGCGAGAAGTGCGAGGCTGTGGTGGCCGAGCTGAAACAAGTGGACCAGAAGTACGGCAAGAAGATCACCCAGATGCAGGAGCAGCACGAGCTGGTGAGGGGAGAGGGAAGGTTGGGGGACACAGAGAGGAGACAGGCACTGGGAGAGCTGCTTCTCATACTGGGAGAACATGCCCGGCCAGGACTGTGCGAGTTGTCTGTGCGCAGCTCAGGCCCTCGGCTGTTGCCTGTATCTTCCTTCCCGTCAGCTGGGCTCCCAGGCTAACGGGGATTTTCTCCCCCAGCTTGTCCCTGAAGTTTTTCCGTTTGCTTCCAAACAGGAGATGAAGAAACTGAAGGAACTGATGAGCGCAACCGAGAAAATCCGTCGGGAGAAGTGGATTGATGAGAAAACCAAAAAGATCAAAGAAATCACGGTGAAAGGTACGGGCGCGTTCCCTCGGCGGTGGCTGGGGTCGGGCGGGTGCGGGGGGCACCAGGAGGGGCTGTGTCTGCAGAAGCTGCTGGCAGCCTGGGGAAGAGCCGCTTGGCGTGGGCAGCCTCTGCTCCCTGGGTTTGGTAGAGGCAGATGCTAGAGAGCGAGAAAGCCCCTGTGTGCTCACCCCCCTTCCTTACCAGCCCCTTTTTGCTGAGTTGATGTGTTCGCAGCCCCCTTGCCAGGGCCAAGGGCATCGGCGTTGGTGTCTGGACATTCCCCAGGCCCTGCGGTGACCGTCCTTCCCCCTGCCCCAGGGCTGGAGCCGGAGATCCAGAAGCTCATCGCCAAGCACCGGCAGGACATTAGGAAGCTGAAGATGCTGCACGAGGCCGAGCTGCTGCAGTCGGACGAGCGGGCTGCCCAGCGCTATGTCCGGCAGGCAGAGGAGCTGCGGAGCCTGCTGCAGCGCGAGAAGGAGGAGCAGAGCCAGCGGGAGAGGGAGCTGGCCCGCCAGCGGTATGTTGTCACCGGGGGAGGCTTGAGGGCGGTTTGGGGCTCACAGCATGGGGGTGGTGTCCAGCATGCGTGTGCCGGTGGGTTCCAGGTATTTTCAGCAGTTAATGTCCATGGGGAGCAGCCCCTTTCTCTCCACCAGCCCGAGGTGGGAGAAGCTGGTGAACCAGGGGCATCTCCCAGTGTCAGACCAGCCCCTGCCTGGCTGTGGAAGGGCTGGGATGGCGCAGGGGGGACAGGAGGACGAGTGCCCGACGCCCGGCACATCCCTGAGGCCTCTCTGCCCGCAGGTGTGAGCAGCAGCGGGAGCAGGAGGAGCAGGAGCTGCAGCAGCAGCGGCGGCGGCTCTATGCCGAGGTGGCTGAGGAGAGGGAGCGGCTCAGCCAGCAAGCGGCCAGGTGAGAGGGGACAGCCCCGAGCTCGGGAGCCGTGGGGCCGGTTTCCCCAGACCGGGGTCCGGGGAAGGGGGCTGGTGCCGTGCGGACATCGGGAGCTGCGGTCTGTGTGCGGGCAGGCAGAGAGCGGAGGCGGAGGAGCTGCGGCAGCAGCTGGAGGCCAGCAGCTTGGCTGTCACCAGGGCGCTGAAGGAGGAGTACACGAGGGAGAAGGAGGAGCAGGAGAAGCGGCATCAGGTCTGGTTTTCCCCTCGGATCTGGGTGCTGGGTTGCTGTTCTTGGGCACGAGCAGTCCAGTGCCCAGTGCGTGGCTGCGGTGAGGGGTGCTGGCACCGCTGAGCCCCCGTACCCCTCCAGTGCTGGAGGGCGGCTCCCAGTGGGTGCGGGATGCTGCGGATGCTGGAGCTGAGCGGTTGTTTTCTTGTCTCTCCACAGGCAGAAGTGAAGATGCTGAAGGAGCGGCTGGAGATGGAGAAGCAGGCGTGGGAGGCGAATTACGTGAAGAAGAAGGTAACGGTGAGGGCTGCCCTTCTCCAGAGGTGCCACTACGGGGCTCCAAGGGGGATGGAGGCAACGTTTGCCACCTCTGTCCCCAGGAAGCCTGGCTGCTCTCCCGGGAACGGGAGCTGCGGGAGGAGGTGAGGAAGGAGAGAGACAAAGAGATCGAGCTGGTGATCCAGCGCCTGGAGGCCGACATGTCCTCGGCCAAGGAGGAGTGCGAGCGGGCGGCAGAGAGCAGGTTGGGGAGAGAGGGAGGAGGGAACCTGCACACCCCAGCTCCTCACAGGCTGGTCCCCTTCCCCTGCCCCCCAAGCCCTGTGCATCTCCAGCGAGCTCTGGACGCTGCAGCTCGCGGGTGTGAGCAGCATTAGCGCAGGAGGGAGCGGCTGGCAGGGGCAGAGGAAACAGCCCTGGACCCCCCCCATGGAGCAGATCCCCCCTTGCTGCTGGGTCGTGGTCCCTCCTGCAGTGCCAGGGTGGCTGGGGACGGTCCCTGCAGCGCTGGGCTGAGTCTGTCCTTCCTCCCTTTAGGATTAAGAGGATCCGAGACAAGTACGAGGTGGAGCTGCAGGAGCTGGAGAGGTCGGAGCGGAAGCTGCAGGAGCGCTGCAGCGAGCTGAAGGGGCGGCTGGCGGAGCTGGAAGGGGAGAGCGTGCGTCTGCAGGGGCTGCTGAAGCACAAGGAGCAGGAGGCGGAGGAGATCCGGGAGGTGGGTGGGGAGCACAGCCAGGGGCTTTGGCTCCTCTCCCTGCTCGGTGCCTTGCCTGGCTCTGTCACCCTGTGCTTGTCAGTGCCTTGGTGTCACCTCTCTGCCCTGCTGCAGGTGAGGGACCAGCTGGCCCAGGAGCGCAGCAGCCTGGCAGAGGTGATCCGGCAGGAGTTTGCCGACAGGCTGGTGGGCACCGAGGAGGAGAACAAGCGGCTGAAGGCGGAGATGGCAGAGATGAGAGCCCGGCAGCGCCTGGAGCTGGACAGGGTGGTGCGGGAGAAGGACCAGGAGCTGGAGGAGGTTCACAGGAGGTGAGGCTGCCTCGGCTTCGGGCTGGGTCAGGGCCCTGCGCAGCCGTGGAGGTCGAGGGAAGCTGAGACATCCCCAGAACACGCTGCCACTCCAGGCTGTCGGCTGAACAGCACCCCGAGACCTGGTTCCCAGGGAGCAGGGGCTCTGGCACTGTGGGGCTGTGCTGTGGGGCTTGGCTCCATCCCGTGCTCAGCGGTGCTGGGAGCTGGGCTCAGTGGTGGCATCGTAAGGCTTCCTCTTCCCTCGAGGCTGCTTGCGGGGGAGGCGTTTTGCAAGTGAAAGGAGAATCGGAAGGGGAAGCCCATCCTCTCCTGTGGGAGCTGGTTCTGCGTGGGGCAGAGCCGTCCCGTATCAGCACATGGAGCTCACAGGCTTTCCCAGTTCCTGCCCAGTGATTCCCACTTGCTCTGAGTGCCAGGGTCAGACCCTGAGTACGAGATAACGAGAATCCCCACTTCCATCCCTTACGCACAGCCTGGCAAAGGCTGAAACGCAGCGAGTCTGGTGCTCCAAGAGCCATGGGAGGGTCCAACTGTGAGGCAGCAGCCGTGGGCTTGAGAAATGGGAAAAACTTAAAAGTCCCCTCCCTGTGGTCCTGCTAATTAATTAAGTCTGTGAAGCTAATGTCCCTTTCCTATAGATGACACGATCCAAGCTGCACAACACTAAGGGAATAAAGGCGTTTGTAGTGTGTAACGGCACCGCCAGCCCCGAGCCGCTGCTTGGCTGGGGGGGGGGAGAGGGGCTGCGCCCCCCTTGTGCTGAGATCCCCCTCCTGGGGCACGGGGCCAGCCCGGTGTGTGGTGCTGGGCTCTGGGCTGGGGTCCTCAGCCTCTCTGTCTGTGCAGGGTGAAGACAGCCGTCCTGAGGAAGGAGGAGACCGTGAGCAGCCTTCGGAAGCAGTACGAGGTGAGTGAGGGGGTGGCTGGCCCCAGCCCCCCTGCCCTGGGGCTGCAGCTCTGCCCGAGCTCTCTCGGTCCCACGCTGTGTTGCAGGCGGCCGTGCAGAGAGCCGACCACCTCGAAGCCCTCCTGGAGCAACAGCGACAGCAGCTGCTGGCTGACAAGTGACGACCCTGCCGGGGGGCTTCAGGGCCCCCACCGGACCCACGCTGCGGGGAGCAGACACCCGTGTGCGCAGGGCTGGGGTCAGTCTCTCCCTTTGCTCCTCTCCACCCTTGTGTTTCCCAGCCTGGTGCCGTGGCTGTGCGCCGCACCGGGTGGTTGTGTTTTAATAAACCTGCGCTGGTTTCTAGAGCTGCTTCTGTTCCATCTGTGGCCCTGGGGGCTTGGGGGCTTCTGCCCCATTGCCATCCATGCCATCTTCATCGCTGGTGTGTTTGTCCCTCCCGGAGCTCCTCATCCTGCGGGCAGGGGGCAGGTCTCGCCCCATGTTCCTGTGCCCTGAGACCTTCCCCAGGGTGGGACGGGTGGGACCCGCGGGTTGGGGCTGGGGGACAGGGCCCCCCTCTTGTGAGCAGCTGGAGGTTTTGAGGCTGGGGGCTGGGCTGAGGACTGGGGCACGGCTGGGGCAGGATGTGATTCCGCAGCCTCTGCCACCTGCAAATCTCTCAGCACCCGCTGACAGCGACGGGAAATGCCTGGGCCGGGCCGGCGGCATCTGTTTCCTCTCTGCCGGAGCGTGCGACCGCTCCTCTGCCGCCCTTTCCCTCCGCAGAGCTGGGGTTCGGGGTGGGGGGCCCCAGATGTTCGCTCAGCGGAGTCCCAGGGTCTTTCCCCCAGGTCCTGCCTGGGGTGAGGCGGTTCCCAAGCACCCAGGATGCCATCAGCCCACCCGTACCCCGACCCGTGCTGTGGCACTTGGGGGGTGTCTTGGGGTGCCAGGAGCTTCCCCCAGCCCTGGGTGCTGCCCTGGGGACGGAGGGGCTGCGGGTGGCCGGCTGAGCCCGTCTCTGCTGCTCCTCTCGTCCCCCCGAACAATCCGCGAGGCCGGGGAGGAGCAGGCAACCCGGTTGTGCCGGGAAAGGCTGGGCACGGTGCGTGTTTTCGCTGTTGTTGCTTTTCTAACGCCGGTTTCCTGAGCGTCGCTTCCGTCTTCCCCCCTTCGCAGCTCCGCTTGGGCCACCGCAGCCTTTCCCCGGCGTCTCCTGCTCCGTCCCAGCACGGCACCGACCGGGCACTGGGCACTGCCGTGGTTGAATCGATGAATTGTGCAAAATCGTGGGGGGAGAAGAGGGGCTCAGCCCCCTCGGCTCCTTGCTCGGGTGTAGGATGGCAGCACCCTGTGCCCCAGCCGGTGCTGCCAGCCGTGGGTGAGCACCCCTGGGTGCCCCTGGCCCTGCCCCTGCAGCCCCCCGGGGCTCAGCCCTCCCCCGGGGGTCCATCCTGCAGCATCTTCCGCGCCCTGCCCCTCCCCAGGCTCATTTCTAGGCCAGTGCCGGGTTCAGGCATGAATAAACCAGCGCCGTTGCATAACCGGGGATGCAGATTTTCACCGGATGGCTGCCTGCGCCCTGCCGCTGCGCCCGCACCCACCTCTCTGCACCCCGGGGGTCCCCAGGGCTGGCAGCCGCGTGGCACGAGCCCTGGCCCTGGCCCTGCTGGCCGCGGTGAGCGGGGCTGCCGGTGGCAGCGAGGCCGTCGCAGGCTGTGCCAAAGATCCCCAATTAGGGACCCGCTCCCCCTGGCCCGGGATTAGGGGGGATGAGCGGAGCCCCTTGGCCCCCGGCGCGGGGCCGGGAAGGAGGTCAGGAGCGCGGGGTGCTTTTGGCAGCCGCCGCGCAGAGATCGCGGCTCAATCTGGTGTCTGCCCGCGCGGGGATTAGCCGCAGCCCCAGACAAATCGGCCGCGAAGCCGGAGCAAGTTGGCAGGATCCGTGCGGGGTAATCTCCCCGGCTAATTGGGGCCAGCGCGCTGCTCGCCTGCCCGGGATGCGGCAGTTGCCCGCCGAGGAGGGGAGGCTGGGGCCACGCTGTGCCCCTTGCTGGGGTGGGACCGTCCTCCCCACAGCCCCGAGCTCTGGGCTGCATCCTGGGGGATGCTCGGGGGGGTCCTTGCTGGGGCTTTTGGCCCCGATTCTTCTTTGGGATCTTCTCTTTCGCAGCCACATCGGAAGACACACCGGGGGGAGGAGGGTGGTGGGCGGCTGGGGGCACGGAGCAGGCCCAGGGGTGGTGGGTTTG
>WKFP01014881.1:600061-612808 GCA_011057875.1 Pterocles orientalis | reverse complement strand
CTGGGGTGGCGGTGGCGGGGGGACACGGGGGTGTCACCGATGGGAGTCGGCAGCGACCTGCGGGGACAGCGGGGAAAGCCGGGCTGGGAGCCTGGGCAGCGGGACTGGGGGTCCTGCCCGGGCGGGGGGAAACACGAGTGGGAAAGAGAGGAACTTCCTCCGAAAGTCACTTTGTAATTATCAGCAAGGAAGGGGTGAAGCCCACCAGCCCGGCAGTCCCGCGTCCTGGAGCCGACTCCACAGGGAACTTCACGAGGAGCCAAGGAAAGCACCAAGAGCATCATCGTGCTAACGATAAAGGTGACGGTGCACGCGTTGTGGACACGGTCACTGGGGCTGTGATGCTGGACGGCCGGAGCTGGACCCTGGGTGTGACACATGGAGCATCTCCTGGGGCACCTGTGACCAGCAGGGACGGGCAGACGCGAGGAGGTGGCAGCATCCTGGGAATGCACAGGGTCTTGTCCGTGGATGCGACGCTCGCCCCAAGAGACCCCGGAGCTCCAGGCCAGTTTGGGCACCCTGTTGCGGTCCCTGATGATAAACAAGAAGAAGCCAAAAGCAGATGGAAAGAAGGAAACTTCAACGTCTACCTCAGCGATTTGATCCCCGTGGACCGTGCCGTAGCGGACACCAGGCCAGCCGGGTAAGATCCGCTTCCCTTGCACCGATACCTGCGCCGCGGCCCCGGGGACCTGCCTGGTGGCTCCTGGGGAGGGCTCCTGGGCACACAGAGGCCTTCGCTTCGTGCTTCCTAGTCGTGAGATGGCTTTTGCCTTTCCGGGTGAGAGCAGCTTGTTGTTACATGTAAAACTGGGTAAAATTTGCAGATTGTCTCAACGTGCTAAGCCCCGCTGTGCGGGGAGGCTGGGGCACACCGGGCAGACAACGGGGCTCGGGCATCTTTCTGCCTTAAAATGTTTTATCTGGTTGATCAGCACCGAGCACTGCGCAGTTTCGATATTTGCGCGTTTGGTTCCCGGATGCTTGTGCACCCCGTCAGGCTGTGTCGGCAGCAGAAGCCCCCTGCCCCAGAGCACTGTCGGTGCTGCGAGCTGAGCGGGGTCCTGCACGGGCAGGAAAGGAGGGACGCAGCCAGGACGGCTTTCTGGTGGGCAGGAGATGCCAGCTGCAGAAGCCACCAGTGCACAGGAGAAAAGCCGTGGTGGCTCGAAGCCATTGCTCTGTTTTGGTCTCTGGCAGCAGATCCTTGGAGCTGCGGAGCAGAAATCGCCTCTGAGCCAGCCCCAGCCGCTGCCCAGGGTGAACCGGGCTACGGAAGGAGAAGGAAAGACACATCCAAAGGATTGCGACAGGGGGGAACTCTGGGGTTATTTTCGCTCATCCAGAGCACTTCGGCTTAGCTGCAAAGCCCTGAAACTCATCTGAGTGTTCTTCCAAACACCATACAGGCTGAGCTGCACCATGCCTTGGCATCGGCGCCGCCAGCACCAGCCGAACCTGAGGGTCCGTGCATCACGACAGAAGAAGAAGTCAGTTTTCCATACGCTCCCATATACCTGTCCCTGTTTTCTGTTGCTGACAGCAGAGCGAGCGGTGCTTTCATCACGGAAATGTTCACCCGCAGACGTGCTGGTGCCCGTCCTGCCGCAGGAGCTCTGCCCTGCAGGGACCGGAGAGAAAACCTGCTGCCAGGCTCCATCCAGCCTGTTGGGAGAGAGACAACACCAGTCCCGGCAGTTTGTGGGTATCTGGGATGCGCCAGCGGGGCCAGGGGAGAGGAACGATGTGCCAGGCATCCTGCAGATCCGCTCGGAGACGGGAGAGCAGTGGGAGCCCTGCTCCCTGGCAGGATACTCGGCTGGAACTGCACAGGGAAGGTGGGAAAAGCTGCTCGTCACCCTGCTGCTCAAACACCGAAGGCACGGGCCTGGCCCAGCCAGGAATAAAATTACAAACTCATAGACGCTGGAGAAATTTCGTCGCTCCCTCGGCTCTGCCGATGCGTATTGCTGGCTCTTTGCAAGGGCCGTGGGCACAACTCAGCCCCTGGCCAGCGCATCCCTGGGGATGTGGGGGATGCTCGGGGCATGAGATACAGGATGCTCAGGGAGCGGACTCACCAGCACTGTCGTACGTGAAATTCGGACGCTTTAATGTTTTCCCGTCCTCCACAGTCCCCTGGGTTAGGTGCAGAAGCTGGGCTGGGTGACTCTTGTCGCTGCATGTTTGCCAAGTTGCTGTGCTGAGTAGCCCTTCATGGAAATAACTGGCCATTTCCCTGCATTTTGAACATAATACTGATTCTCTTTTTCCAGCGAGGGTCTCTCAAGCAGCATAGCCCCCCTCCAGCCCTGCGGGTGCCTGGAGCATCACAGGAGGGCACCCAGGGGTGCTGTTTCTGCAGGGGACTGGTGGTGCAGATGGAGATGCTGTCTCTGGGGCAGGGAGCTGAGAGGCGTCTGTTGGGAGGGAGTGAGCGCATCCCAACCCCATGGGACTGTGCAGGGAGGTCCCCTGCTCCCCCTCTGCTCCCTCTCCCGGCCAAACCCCCTGCAGGGCTTTGCCTCCGTATTTCACCCTGGCAGTCCCCCCCCTCCCAACAAACCCCAGGCCGGGGGCTTTTCAGGAGTGTGACAGCATCTCTGAGCCCGTGTTGCTGTTGCAGGTGCTCGGAGCAGCAGGTCCACGACGACCTCCCGACCACCTCCATCATCATGTGCTTCGTGGACGAGGTGTGGTCCACGCTGCTGCGCTCCGTGCACAGCGTCCTGGGCAGGTCCCCGCCGCGCCTGATCGAGGAGCTCATTCTGGTGGACGACTGCAGCACTAAAGGTAGGCGAAGCTGCTCCTGCCGTTATGAAACTAATATAACTGGAGGCCAAAATGGAATTTGTTCTCTGTAATCCAATTCTGAACAGGAGGAAGAAATCACATTTTCTCCTTGCGGTGTATTGAAGTGTGTCACTCCCCCCTTCCCAGACGGGGGGGACCGGCAGCCAGGTGACACTGGGGGGTGGCTGTGGCGGGTCGAGCCGCGGCTCTGGCTAACGCTGTGCCAGGCTTTATCATTCATCCCATCCCCATCCACCCAAGCAGCTGCCAGGCTGACAGCTGGGCAGCCCTGAGCTCACCCTTGTGTGCTGCTTGGTGCCCGTGTGGTCCAGGAGCACCCGACCCCCGTGCCTGCGCAGCATCCTGGCTCCAGGGTCTGTGCACTGATAGAACCAGTGCTGTCACCCTTCTCTGTGCGGTTTTCAGCCAAGAACCCCGGGTCTCCCGGGCTGGCAGCAGGGAGGGACAGCATGCGCTGTAAACGGGGTGGTTGCAGTAAAAGCAGCGGTGAGCGGGGCATCTGCGTGCGCAGAGGGTTTGCATGTGGGCTCGCAGGCTTTGCAGATGGTGTTGAACCTCTGCTTTGTAATGCTTTGGCTCGCTGCTGACTTCAGCCCTGAAAAATGTAGGAATGATGTAATTTTCTGACTGCTGGTCCTTCAGGGAAAAGTGCTGCTCGGGAGCTCGTGCCACGCATTCAGAGCCTGCAGCGCAACGAGACAATGGGTGCAAAAAAGAGGAAAAAGACTCAGTTTGCTAATTTTTAAATTAATCATTAGAACATATTGATGTCATTTCCCCTCAAAAGTGTCTTTTCAAGTTTTCCCTTTACTTCCTCCCCATGGCTTCCCTCGGTAGCGGGTGGGCGTCTGAAGCGCCGGGTTTGCAGCTGACCCCCGGCGAGTGCGGGTGGGTTACGGAGCTGTGCTCGGCATCGCTGCCGTCCGAGGGGCAGCACCATAACCCACGGCAAACGTGTCCGCAGGTGTTTCACCTCTGGGGCCTTTCAAGGCTTTTAACTGGCTTTGGAAAGGAAGTTGTGTTCTCCTGGAGAAAACCAGCGAGCATCAGTGAAGCCCATTTCCCTCTGGTGCAGGGAAACCGCCCGCTAGCAGGACTGCCCGGTGCTCGCGTTGTGCCACTTTCCTCACAGCCTCTTTTTCTTGAGAGCATCCCGCAGCCAGGGGAAACCCTGACAAAAGCAGCCTGAAAAGCAGCGATGTGCCAAGGTAGACCCTCGTGCAGTTTAAATCTGGGCCAAGTATTTAAATGTGGTGCTTCATAAGAAAAAAAAAAAATCTGCATAGCACCAAAAAAAAATATTTTTTTAGGCAAAAAGAAAATAATTTGCAACGAGAATTTAATTGCAATGAAGAAGAAAATTTAATTTTGGAGTCTTTGAACAATCGTGCAATACCTGGCTTGGCTCATGAGCTACCCAAGTGAGGCCACCGGCACTTTGCTCGTGCCCTGTCACCAAAGCCCTGCACTTGCTGCTCTCCGCTTTCCCCGTCTCCCGCACGCAGCGAGCCGCTGCCCTCGCATGGCACTGGGCATGGATCCACCTTTGCTGCACCCGCCGGGTTTGTGCCGATGCAGAGCGGCCGCCCGCCGTGCAGGGAGCGGGAGACGAGCCCACCGCCCACGACAGGCCCCCAGAACCAAACTCCTCCCTGTCACAGAGCACCAGGAGACACATCTCCAGCAGGAGTTTTTATACACCAGCCCCAGCCTGCTGGCACGGACGCAGCGGGAGTTTCACCGGGAGCGGGCTCGGACCGCGATGCCCTGCAGCAGCATCCCTGCAGCTGTGCCCAGATGTTCGCCCTCCCAGGGAAAATTGCCGCCTGGCTTCACCCCTGGACGTGGGTGTGAAGCAGGTGAGTCAGCCTCGCCCTCTCCTTCTGCAGAGTACCTCAAGGAGAAGCTGGACAAGTACATGTCGCGCTTCCCCAAAGTGAAGATCCTGCACCTCAAGGAGCGGCACGGGCTGATACGGGCCAGGCTGGCGGGGGCGGAGGTGGCCAAAGGTAGGACGAGAGCCGTTGTGCAGCCCTGTCGGGACCCCCTGAGGTCCCACAACCCGTCTCCAGCGCTGGTTCAGTCCCTTCCCGCTGAGCTCAGGGCACATTTTCTGTGTGAGAAGCAGAAGGTTCTCCCGAGGGGATGAGCTGCGGCTTGTCCGGCACTGACACAGCTCTGGGCTGTAGCTGGGGGGTTTGGGGAGCTGTGGAGGGTCCTGGCACCGCCAGCAGCACCCCGAGCCTGCGGGGAGGGAGCTGGGGTGGTCGCGGGGTGACGCTGCCCTGGGCTGTGCCGCAGGCGCCGTCCTGACGTTCCTGGACTCGCACGTGGAGTGCAACGTGGGGTGGCTGGAGCCGCTGCTGGAGAGGGTCCGTCTGCGCCGCACCAAGGTCGCCTGCCCCGTCATCGAGGTCATCAGCGACAAGGACATGAGGTGAGGCGGCTTGCACCCCCGGGACGCAGAAATCCCCACCGGCCATCAGCGGCGTTTCATGGGGGATAGGTAAGGCTGCTGTGCCCCAGGAATTAGCACCAGCAGCGGACGTGGCCCCTGCGTTTGCTGCACACGCCTTCTCACGGCTTTTAGCACATGAAGAGGATTCCTGATGAAATTCATTAAAATATTGTTTTAATTACGTACAGATATTCATCTTCGCTCATTAAGGGTGACATTTCAATCAGGAATGTGACTCAGACTTAGTCATCCCCATCTCTTCTCCCTTTAGTTACATGACCGTGGACAACTTTCAGCGTGGGATTTTCACTTGGCCGATGAATTTTGGATGGAGGCAGATTCCGCAAGAGGTCATCGAGAAGAATAAAATCAAGGAAACTGATATAATAAGGTAAAAAAAAAAAAAAAATAAAAGGCAGATGTGAGAGGTTTGTAAACTGTCCCTGAGCACTGAGCCCCCCCAGCTTCTTGGGGATTCCCTTCCCAAGGGGAGGGGCTGGGCGCTGCCCCACCGGCGACATGCCGAGTGACTTCTCTGTCCCCAGGTGCCCGGTCATGGCGGGGGGGCTGTTTGCGATCGATAAGAAGTACTTTTTTGAGCTGGGAACATATGACCCAGGGCTGGATGTTTGGGGAGGTGAAAATATGGAGATTTCATTCAAGGTACGTGGCTCTCGGCAGCCTGTCCCCACGGCAGCATCCCCACCAGCCTGGCCGGGGGACTGGGGGGGGGGTCCCCAGGGCAGCCCCATGCTGGAGACCCCCTCGCTCCTGGCAGTTCACCTCTCTGCTGCTCTTCTGGCTTGCACAGAGCCAGGACCCAACAACCTCTGTTCCGCAGGTCTGGATGTGCGGAGGAGAGATCGAGATTGTTCCGTGCTCCAGAGTCGGGCACATTTTCAGGAACGACAACCCTTATTCCTTCCCGAAAGACCGGGTGAGAACAGTGGAGAGGAACTTGGCCCGTGTCGCAGAGGTCTGGCTGGACGAGTACAAGGACTTGTTCTACGGCCACGCTTACCACTTGGTCTTGAAAAACCTGGACGTCGGCAACCTGACTGAACAAATCCAGCTGCGGAAGAAGCTCCAGTGCAAAAGTTTCCGGTGGTACCTGGAGAACGTCTACCCGGAGCTGGAGGCTCCCCTGGTGAAAGCCGGCGGGCTGGTACGTACCCCAGTGGCTGCTGTCCTTCGTTCAAACGTGTCTGCGGTGGCTGGGGGCTGGTAGCATCCTGGTGCATGGTCTCTGAGTTACTTCCCTGGCATCTGGTAACATTTGTGAAGTTTTAGTATGTCCTGGTGGTTTGGATTCCCCGGTGTGTTCATAAAGATGATTCCAAGAGACAATTTCCCATTAAAGAGCCAGTTTGGTGACGAGCTGCCAGTGCAAGGGTGACAGCCACAGGACGTGCCTCCAGGGCGAGGGGTCCAGCACCCTCCCTGCCTGCACAGCCTTTGGCCAGGGCAGGAGAGAGGAACTGCTGCTGGGGTGAGGAGTGGTGCCTGGGCAGGGCAGGGGTGGTGCAGGCGGGGTTGGTGCAGGCAGAGTTTGTACCGGTGGTGCAGGCAGGGTCAGTGCAGGCAGGGTCGGTGCAGCAGGGCAGGCAGAGCAGGGTCGGTGCAGCAGTGCAGGAGGTGCAGGCAGGGTCGGTGCAGCAGTGCAGGAGGTGCAGGCAGGGTCGGTGCAGGCAGGGTTTGTACTGGAGGTGCAGGCAGGGTTGGTGCAGGCAGGGTCGGTGCAGCAGTACAGGCAGGGTCGGTGCAGGCAGGGTTGGTGCAGCAGTGCAGGAGGTGCAGGCAGGGTCGGTGCAGCAGTGCAGGCAGGGTTGGTGCAGGCAGGGTCGGTGCAGCAGTGCAGCAGTGCAGGCAGGGTCGGTGCAGGCAGGGTCGGTGCAGCAGTGCTCGGCTGCCAGCAGAGCGCAGCAGCAATCTGCTTTTCCTCTGCTTTGCCTGCGGTCGGGCAGGTCTCCCGTGCAGAAAGCACGTTAAAGTCCGGATTAAAGTCCGGTTTGGCTCACGCCCTGCCTCCAGAAGGCCCTGGCTGGCTGAAGGTTGGGGAGCATGACCGGGTCTGGCTCCATTTCTCCTCCACTGTCCCTCCCTGGCACCAGGTCCTGCTTGTGCAGCTACTCCCCGGGGGCTCCGTGACATTAAAAGATGAATTAGCAATAACTGCAATAACAAAAGTAAAATATCTGATTTGTCAGGAAAATTCCAGCATTGCCAGAAATCAAACTAAAGGGTTTGCTGCCATCCCTGCCCATCCCCATCTCCCAGCGCCGCAGCAGGAGCAGCACTTGCCCGATGACGTGGCCAGGAGCCGGTGACCGCAGGGCTGGCACGGCCGGGGAGTGAGAACAAGAACTGCCTGTCCCCTCCATCCCTGCCAAGGTGCACCGGTCCTTCTGGGAGCCAGGAAAAAACGCAGCAGCCACTTGGCCGTGTTTCAGGCTTGTCTGCGGGCCAAGGGCAATAACGTGAAGGTTCCCCATCCCGGGGATCCTGGGGCATCGAGGCTGGTGCTCTGCCAGCTGCAGCTGGTGTGTCCCGTTTGGGATGGAGCTGTGGAGGTGTGGGAGGGCGGCTCATTAAAAAAAAAAAAAAAAATGTCAATTTCCAGCTCTTTTGTTTTCAGTCAGAGCCATAAACTTAATGTCAAATTCAGTACAAAGCAGTTAGACCATAGGGAGAGACCTCTGTTTCAACTGAGCCAAAACCTCAGCTTTGCAGAGGGGTCTGTGAATATTTTCAAGATGTTGCCTTGCTCTGTCCTGATTCAGGCCACCTGAATCACTCTTTTATCTTCATTCTCCAAATTTAATAGGGCAGAAAATCTGTTTTTCAGCTAACTCTGCAAATTCCAGCTGTGCTGAACACTCCCCGGAGTTACTCGGGAACTGTTTTCTGAGCAGCCTAGTTATTCACCGGGATTAATTCGTAAGATCTTCAGAAATTCCAAAAGAAGGAACGACATTTGCAAGGGATCAGAGATGTGAGCAGCCCCGACTGTGCTGCCGGGCTTGTTGGAGGAGCTGGTGCCATGCCAGTCTCCGTGGCCATGGGTCCCCACGGTGCAGTGGGCTTGAACCGGGGCTGGGGGCTGGCAGGGCTCAGCCCAGTGTTTTCAGCTGCCCTCGTTTCCTTCTGCAGGATTCTGCTGTTGTTATTGTTGGGAGCTGTTGTTTTGGGGATTTGCAGGATGGGAACATGAGCTATGTCCAAAAAAAAAAACCCATAAAAGAACATGTGTCATCCAGCCTTTGGCCTTTCTGGAATGGGTTAGCTTCTCTCGGTAGAAAAACAGATGTGGTGACCAGATGTGCGTGTTCACGCCCCTCCACGGACCGTGACACACGGTCTCTGCTGCAGTCGGTTGCGTGGATGGTGTCAGTGTCCGTGAATCCGGCAGCGTAACTGCGGGGCAGCAGCCTCTCCTCTTTCCCTGGGGGGGGGGGTTGATGGCTGAAATCTGCATCTTGGTGCCGTTTTCCAGCTCGTTAACGTAGCCCTGGTGAGATGCGTCACTGTGGAGAACACCACGCTGGCTTTGGAGGCGTGTGATGGTGACAACGAGGTAAGGACACCCTGCGTGCTGAGCGTGGAGGTCTCCCTTCGGTGCATGGCATGGAGCGGGGGGCTGACCCCAGAGCTAACATCGCTTCCCACCGGGGCTGCCCTGAGCCTCTGAGCTCGGCAAATCCATGGGAAAGGTGTCCCCATGTACCCCGGCTTTCCCTGTCCCCCATCCCGGTGAGGGCAGGCGGAAGTCACAGCTTTCCCGGGTCTGTCCCCGCAGCACCAGAAGTTCAACTACACCTGGCTGCGGCTGATCCAGCACCGAGAGCTCTGCCTCGCCCCGGCCGGCACCGCGGGAGCACCGGGACTGCACCGCTGCCAGGGCAGGACCCACAGCCTGGCGTGGCTGCACCGCGCACTGGCCGCCTCCCAGCCCGGACTGGTAAGCAAAGGCTCAGCCCCTGGTCCCCAGTTTGGGTTAGTCTGGTCCCCAGTTTGGGGTAGCAAAACCAGTGCAAGGTGCGTGGCGTACCCCAGCGCGCCGGTCCTGGCTTTGCCAAAGCTGTCTGTTCACCGAAGTGAAGCATCGGTCCCCCAGCACCGCTGGCTTTCCGCACAGGATGGATGCTTGCCGTGCCGTTGGGCACCCCGACAGCACGCCCCGGTGGCTGGGGAGACCCTGGTCGTGCCGAGGCGTTGGGTCCAGCGGAGCTCTGCCGCTGCCCGCGCTGCGGTAGCAACACGTTCCGGTTTTATATAGAAACCATCGATGGCACTTCCGTGGAGATTACTTGGTATTGATTGGCATTCAGTCCAGTGGGGTTTTCTGGAAAAGCCTTTATAAAAAGGAACAGAATGGATGCTTACAGTTATTACCTGCGCTGCAGGAAGCAGGAGAGTCGCAACCGTATCTCTGTCAGCCTAGTTGTCCACAATGCTTTGAAATGACCTGCTTTATATTTAAGAAAGAAATAAGTTTAATTTAAGAAATAAAAATGTAGCTTAGTTATACACTCATCATATCGACACATTCCCATTCTTCTTTAGTCTGAAAAAATAAAACCTTCAGAATGCCGCAGTGCCAAGGCTCGCCCTGGGCGTTTTCTGAAAAATACACGAAAATTGTCACCCCCCGGGAGTCTAGCCAGTGTTACCAGTGCACGGGCAGTTCTTGTCTCCGGTTGCAGCCTGAGCTCACTGTGAGTTAGATGTGTTTGGGGCCGGGCACGGGGGGGGGACAGGTCTGGCTGCCCTGGGTACCGGCACTGTCACCGTACCTGGGGACGGGTGACCCCAGTCTGTGTGTTTGCATCAACCTCTGCCGAGGAAGGAAGCCTGAGGAGCAGGTGAATGGTGCCGGAAGGGGTTAGGATGCTTTACCTCCAGTGTCGCAGTCACTGGGTTGTGTTACTGATGGGAAGTGCGTTTGCTGAATGCACGAGGATGCAGCTTTTGCCCAGATGATGCTCTGTGTGTCATTGCAGGAGTGTGCCATCGGGGTAGTACCCCAGTGGTACGAGAAATGCTGCAGCACTGGGTGGTGACACAAAAACGTCCCGTCCCTTGGGCAGCGCTCGCTGGGATAAGCAGATAAACCCCAGCAGATGTGGGAAGCAAAAGCAGGGAGATCACTCCAACCCTTCTTTCTCCCATAATCCAGTTTACTGCGTTTGACCTTCACTGCTGAATTCCCTAGCATCCTTCTCGGCTCAGCAAACGTGTTCAGCTGAGAAACTCGAGAGATACGGAAATCAGAGATCTGGTGTGCTGGGGAGATGCGAAAGGAGGGCACGCCATAAAGAGCCAGGCTTTCGGGGTGGAAAAGTCGAGCTGCGGCGTGAGTGCCGCTGCCTAAATCCTCTTCCTCTCTCCCCCGCAGACCGACCACATCGTCCGGGAGCAGCTCCCGCAGCCGGCGTGCTTGGAAGCGGATCCTGCAGACAGAGCCCTGAGGCTGAACGCCTGCGACCCCGCAAATCCTTATCAGAAGTGGCAGTTTGGCAGTTACTACGCGGACTGAGGGGAAGGCAGGGGAAGCAGAAGCGATGTGTTTTCATCCTGCGAGGGCAGCAAGGACAGCTGTGCGACCGGGGGCAGCAATTACAAACCTGGGAGTTCATTTCCAGATGATAATTGAAATCCGTAATTGAAACCAGCATATGGGGAGAGGAGAACACCCCGAGCCGCGCAGCTGCTTTAACCGGGTCTGGAACAGGCGGGCATGGTTTTCCTGTGCTGTGGGAGACTGGCAGAAACTCAGATGATTTTCTGTATTATTAAAAGGAAATATTTTCTGAAGTCCCCCATCCTACCGTAAGCAAACCATCATCCCTTCCTCCTGGACACCAGCACAGGCTGCAGAAATACTTCCCAGGTGCTGTAGTCTGTAAACAGCACATTGGGCTGGGACAAGGGGAGTTTATTGACCAACACATTAAAAAAAAAATCCATCAACTGTGCCCAGAGGGCATCTGGCCGCAGGATCCTGCCCTGGGGGACCCCTTGCCTCTGCCAGATGAGTATCGGGGTTCTGGGGGGAATCGGTTGCTTATTGAAACACCCCTCCTTTAGTGATGGGAGGTGAAGGTGGGTCAATGAGCCACCCACCAGTGGAGGTAAAGGAGGGATGTGGGTCCCCACACCCTGGGGACAGTGGGGACATGCATGCTTCGCTTTGCTGGGAGGTGAGACGTGCCACGGGGACACGAGCTGGGGTCTTATCCTGCTTTTTGCTGGTGCCACGTAGCAGAGACCAGCTGGGGAGCACCTGGGACGACCTGGGCTGTCCCCACCCTGGGCTGCTGGGGCCCTGGCTGTGTCCCTGAGCCACTGTGGCTTTTAGGGGCTCCCCTGGGGTGGCTGCTGCTCTCCCCATCCTGGTGTCCCCCCACCCTGGACAGAGGCAGGGCAGAGACCTGGCAGGACATCTCCTAACCCAGGATTTCTTCCCAGTGGTGCTCAGGAGGGATGGAAACACCTCCTGAAGTCCGGGAGGGCTTTTCATCAAACGATGCTGCAGAACACGGGTGTGTGCTCACACGCGTGTGCAAAGGTGGGTTTCACAGGGACCGCTGCAGGGGGGTGAGACCTCACCCAGCACCAGCCCCTGCACCCCTGGGCATGCCCAGGCTCTGCACACCACAGTCCTTCTCAGCTTACTGTCACGGGCAAATATTTTTCTTACTGTGAAACTCTTTATCCCCAAAAGCTGTCCCCAGTTTCTGCAGGGACAGATTTGATAGAAGAACAAACCCCACTGTGACAAGACAGAGCCAGGGTCCATCACGCTGGTGTGTCCAGGACACGGTCTTAGGGTCTCATCCCCCGTGTCTGCTGGGGGTCCCTGCCGTGGAGGTGACTCCATGGGGCTGTGATGACCCCAGGGGATGGTGGCACATCTCCCCCAGCCAAGGGGCTGCTCCAGTACCAGCCATTGGAGGTGACGGGACCAAACATCACACTTGGGTCTCACACCACTGGTGACCGCAGCCGAGCCCCCACCCTCCCACATTCACAGCACCCCCCACACCTCTCCTTCAATTTTTCGGAAAGCCCCAGCATAACGTCACCTCTCCTGTGGCAGATCAATGCTGATGGTGCCTGACAGGCTCATCTGCCAAGATATCACCTGGCCCAACAGGTTTTCCCGGTTGGCTCCGGTTCCAACCTCCTTCCCCGTTTTCTGTCCCTCCTTTGGCGCAGCTGGCCCCCCGTCACCACCGGGAAGATGACACTGACGTTGTTTGTGCAGTCAGCTTTTATCAGGAGCATGAATTTCACCCAGTTCTGTTGGCTGACATTGTCACTTGTCACCGAGCAGCCACCAAACGGCCGTATGTCACTGTCACAACCCATCGCCAGGCTTGTCACTCCCGCTCCCATTCCCCGTCTGGGATGGCCGTGTCTTCTGCTTAAAGCCTGGCGTGTGCCCCGGGACTGCTGGCAGTGGGCTGTGG
>WKFP01014881.1:545330-560476 GCA_011057875.1 Pterocles orientalis | reverse complement strand
GAGAGGCTGGTACCCAGCACGGGGTGATGCGGAGAGGCTGGTACCTGGCACAGGGTGATGGGGAGAGACTGGTACCCAGCACGGGGTGATGGGGAGAGACTGGTACCTGGCATGGAGTGATGGGGAGAGACTGGTACCTGGCACGGGGTGATGGGGAGAGACTGGTACCTGGCATGGAGTGATGGGGAGAGACTGGTACCCAACATGGGGCCATGGGAAGAGGCTGGTACCCGACACGGGGTGATGGGGAGAGGCTGGTACCCAACACGGGGTGATGGGGAGAGGCTGGTACCTGGCACAGGCTGGGCACCACACCCTGCTCAGCGCAGCCGGGGTCCCTGTGTGTCACTCCTGGTACCATGTTTTCAGCTTCAGATTATTTCAAATTTGAAGTGCCATCGGGGCTCAGGCGTGGGGACAGCTCCCAGCCAGGCTTCAAATGTGAAATAACCCAACGCTGAAGAGATGGCACCGGGCATGACAGCCCTGCTGACCTGGGAGCTGTGTCAGCTTCCCCAGGATGGGGACAGGGATGGGGACAGGTCCTGAGCCCATCTCTCCAGGCACCTGCCTGCCTGACTTCTTGATCTCAAAAAGCAATTGGAACAATTTGAGGCATTTCCTGGTGCCATCTATTGGCTACACAACCAGTTCTCCATAATTCACCTTCTCCCAAATGAGCGCCTTGTGGTCGCAGCCCGATGTGCATGGATCTATTATAAACCATTCTCCCTGTGACCTTTCGAGCAGGAAGTTTCCATTCAAGCCATCCTTTGCTAAAATCTCAGAAACAGCACCTGGGATTTCAGAGGCGCCAGGGCACAGCAGGGGTTTGAAAGTCGGGGAGGTAAATCATTAGAGCCGCAGCAATCCCCATTCACTCCAGAAACAGGAAGAGGCTGAGGTGGCAGGGCGTTTGCAGCGTGTTTGCAAGGGGTTTGCAAGGGTTTGCAGAGCTCTATCGGCTCCTCCTGCCAGGATGCTTCTGCTGCTGCCGCCCTGATCCTGCCCGGGGCTGCAGGAGGAGCTGCATGTTTCCTCCGAAAAACAGGGATACAGGCAAGAGCGATGCAGCAAGGGCACGCTGGTTACAAACCATGGGCACGTGCTGCTTCCTTCTGGCCACCGCTGTGCGAGGAGCCCGGAGGGAGCACTGACGGGGGGATTGCAGCTCCTGCCTGTTTGGAGGCATTTGCCCACGCAGGTTGTTCTCCCCAGATTGTCCCCAGGAGCTAATGGGCCACCTATCACCCGTCCCTGTGTCACCAAGAGCCTGGAAGCTGCTCGGATGCTGCAGCATCCCCGGTGGGATTTTGAAGCAGGCAGAGTTCAAAAAGGAACAAGTGGCTGCGGGTTGCTCCTGCAGTGGGAGCAGGATGATGGGTGGTGGGATGCAGCAAACCTGATGGAAGCAGCTGAGGCTGCAGACCTTTCCCGGGGCAGAGCACCCCCGAACAGCCCTGCGCTGCTCTCCAGGGCATTTCCATCTGCAATGGAGAAGCTCCTGCCCTCACCCGCCCGCGGGGACATTTCTCAGCCATGCAGCTGCACTTTTGCTCATCTGTGCATGGCACAACCATGGTTTTCTGCAGGCAGCAGTAGCACGCAGCTGGGAGCACGGCAATAAATCTTTGGCTTTGTGCACGTATGAGCTGTGCTTCCCTTTGCCTCGCAGTGGCAACAGGACGGGCTGAGTCACCCATGATCATCTTTTCCATGCTACAAAAGCTGGGTGCAACCAGTGGCTGCACACGAAAACGTGTAAAGCAGCTGCACGAGAAAGGCACCGTGGGGTGTGAAAGCAGAAAGCAGAACTGCACGGGTGAAGGCAGACACGCGGCCATCCCTGGAAAGCGTGCAGGGAAGTGTCGCTGCGGGGACAGCCTCCTGCTCCAAGCACGCCTGAACAGAGCAAAACCCAGGACCTGCAGAAACACGACTCGGAGAAATGCAGGAGCTCCTCGAGCCTCTCAGCAGCTTCAGGGCTGGACCTTTGCTCTGCAAGGGGAGAGGTTTTGCAGGATAGCGCAGCCTTGGAGGCAGAATGATTTTCCACTGGATTTGAAATGTTTCCAGCAGAAGCCACAACCTGTTTCATGGGTTTGTGGGGGGAAAAAACAGGCCAAGAGAGATCAGCAAAAAAAAAAAAAAAAAAAAAAACCAACCTTTCCCAGGGCCAGCCCCAAGCCTTCATTAACAGGGGAAAAAGAAAGAGAGCAGCAATGAAAGAACTGCTCTGCGCCGGCGCGAGCGCGTTTCCGCAGCGGGACGCAGCAGCGCTGTGGTTTCCTCCCCGGAAAGCAGACGTACCGTGCAGCAGGCGCTGCTCCCGCGCGAGCAGGGCGCGCAGCTCCGTCCGCCTCTGCTGCAGCGATTGCTGGGGACAGAGAGAGAGAAAGAGAGATCCGTCACCCACACACCTCCGCAGAAACATCAAACCAGAAACATCAAATCCAGAGAGCACGGGTCACTGGCAGGATGCGCTCGTGTGTCCCTCTTTTTGCTGAGACAATTTTCTCGGAGTTTAGCAGAGATCTGCCAGAAAGCCCAGTCCTGGCTGCTCTGGCTGAGGTACGGCACACCTCTGACTTGAAAAGCAGAAGATGGAAATCTAGGAAATTGTCTGGGAGAGGTGCTGGGGTGTTTTCCAAAAATTTTCTTTTTGCCCATCCAGACCCAACCAAAAGAGCAAACACCTCCTGTGCACCATTTCTCCCGTCTAATTAAACCGTAACAGCCGCTGGGCTGTTGGGGTAACTGGTGCACAGCCTGGGCACCCGGGCGGGGTGCCCATTCCCACGGCGCGGTGACTGGGGGCACGGAGGGTGCGCATCCCAGCTGCATCCCGAGGGCAGGACACACTCGTGCAACCGCCCGTCCACACGCGGGGTGCTCAGCGCCGGCACCGCCTCGCTGCGGTCGCGGGGTTGGCAGCGCTGGAGCACACCCTGCAGCAGGGACGGTTATAAACACAACTCGGTTCTTTCCACCGCAGCCACGCTGACGTGAGAGCGCCGGGCCGGGCACACGCCCAGGTTTTGCTCTGTAACGACGCTTGTCGCAGAGGTTTGGCACTTCTGGGAAACAGCTGCTACCTAAAAAACCCCCCTCTTGAAACACCGCATTTCACAGCAGATTTTGGCTTTGCAATTTCCTGGGAAAGGGGTGGGGCAGGTGGTGTTTCTGGTGACCGCACCGGTTATTTCACCCAGATTTCCAAGGACCAGCCCAAATGGCTCGTCCTGGCGCACTGATGGCGATGGCTTGCCGTGGTGCGCTGGCAGCGCCCGGGATGGGGGCACCCCGCTGCCACGTTCCCATTAACACAGCAAGGAACGCTTGGGCTCTGGGGTCTGGCTCATTTCTCGCCACATCCAGACAAGCCGTCCAGCCTGGAGGTCTCAGCATCCCCAACCACCACCCCGGCTCCCGCCAGCCTCGGGCACTGGGGATGCGCTCACGTGCAGCCCCTGCGCTCACACCACTCTCCCAGCTCCTCCCACTCCCAGGACCACGCTGTCGTGGGGGGGTTTGTCCCAGCACCAGCTCTGGGCTCAGCTCTGCCCATGGTTCCCACCACTAAGAGCCCCCCAGCCTGTCTTACAGCCGGCTGCGGGGAACCAATGCCCGAAACCATCCCAGCTGCTTCCAAAATCATCCTCCATCATCCTCGTCGGCTTAGCGAGCCTTGGAGGGGAACCGAGCTCACAGGGGGCTCACCCAGGTCTCCTCCCCTGAGGTGACCCAGCTCTCGCCCACACAGGCAGGTGCTGCCCTCGGCACCCCCCTGCAGATCGTGGAGCCTGGGGCGGATCCCTCCTTTTACATCATTTTGCATCCCCACCGTTACATCATCTGCATCATCACTGATGTCATGCAGCGCATCACAGCGCCCTGTGCTGCACTGTCATAAACGCAGCGCGAACCAAATTGAATAACCATCGCTTTAAACATGCCGAACACTAAACGTGAAATCACCCCCGCGGCAGGACCTGCATTTTGTAGGCAGTGGCACATATGGCAAACCCCGTCCCTGCCGCGCGGATCTGGCAAGCCGAACCCCTGGGGCATGAGGGTTATTCCAGCCAGACTGATTCCTAATGCACTTCTTAAAGAACCACACTCCCGTGGTTACAAAAGAAAAAGAAAAAGAAAAATAATAATAAAATAATAATAAAAATAATAATAATTATAATAATAATATTGCGGGGACTGTTGCTGGGGATGCTGGTGGCAGGGGACACGCGACTGTCTGACCCCTGCCAGGACAGCCAGCCCCATGGACATCCCCTACCCCCACTAGCGATGAACCCACCACAGCCCTCTGCTTTCTACAACAGATTAACTAATTGATTATCTTTAGTTGATTATCTTACTTTCAGTAGCTGCAGCTTGGTCTCGAGCTCCATTTTCCGCAGGTACATGGCCCCGTTGACCGTCTCTAACCTGTGAAGAACAGGCGATGTTGGCACCATGCTGCAGCATCCATGCCGCGGGTCCTTGGGGAGCAGCCACACGGGGGGACGGTGGCACCCGCCCAGCCGACCCCTTGGAGGAGGGACACCTACCTTAAATAGTTCCCCGAAGACTTTATCAAGTCTACAATCTGCTTGTGACTGAAGCCGTCGGTGTTCACGCCGTTGATGCTGGCGAGGATGTCGCCTGCCAGAGGGACACAGGTGACAATGAGCACCTTCCACCTGCTCTGCAGTGAAAGTAACGGGGAGAGGAGCAAACAGAGCCACCCCCGGCAGGAAAAACCCGTGATTAGTTACCGATTTGAAGGCCAGAAAGATGGGCAGGGCTTTCTTCTTGGATTCTGCAGACGCAAGTGCACACCTCCAGGGAGTAATCATGCTGGTGCGGAAATCTTATCGTCTGCGAACACCAGAGTGACTGTTACTGACACCGACCTCCCGACAGCGATGTAAAACCCAGAGTCCGTTTACCCATCTTTTAACCGAGAAGGCTGCGGTGAGCAGGGTGTGTTACTGTGCAAGTGGGAACACCAAAATACAACCTAACGATGGGAAATGGCATTCCCATGGCGGAGGGACAGACGCCTGTACCCTTTTTTTTTTTTGCACAAAAAAAATACTTTTAAAGCAAGTTGGTGGTTCATTATCAAAAGCTCGGTGGCTTCAGCAGAGGCTGTCTGTTAGCACAGTTGGGCTCGGTGATCCTAAGGGTGTTTTCCAGCCTGAACAATTATCCTATGGCTGCGGTTGGTGCCCATAAGGACACTCGTGTCTCCAGCACAGCACGGCAGGGTGACACTCCCACGCATCTGCAGCCTGACGGCAGCTGGTGCATCGGCTCCCAGTTAGGGCTGAAAAGCAAGAAGAGTTGAACCTGCTTCTGCTCTTTTGGTCTCCTAAATGCACTATACCCACGCATCCCCACGCATCCTCAAAAGTGCTTTTTATTCTTGAATCACACCCTTCAATAGGTAATTCTGAGCAAAAATCCATCACGTGGTTCTCGGTGCCGACATGTATCGGAAAAATGCAAAAGCAGCGAAGAGCCCGACCGGATCTTGCAGTGACAGGAAACGTCTTCTCGGTGACATGCAAATATCGGCGTTCAGCCACAGCTTCCTGCCAGAATTTCAGCCTGAACCTGAGCTTCCTGAAAGCCTACCACAGCTGTGTCCAACCCAGACACAAGCAGCCGCGTTCGACCCTAACGCACGCCGGGGATGCAGAGCAGGGTGAGTTCAGAGCTCGTCCGGCCAAATCGCACCAACGCAGCGACTGCAGCCAACGATAAAACTGCACCAAGCGAACCTCGTGAGCCTTGGAGGACATGCCGCTTGCCTTTTTTTTTTTTGGACCCTTTTCAGAGTGGTAGGTGTCATCTACCAAACTGGAGCACCGGGCTGGACAAGCAGAGTGGCGTCGGGCACGTCCCCCGGCTCCGCTCCGGCAGAAGCGGGAGAAGCGGCAGCGACACGGAGATGCTCTGGCGTGGGGCCATCCCTGCAGTTCTCCTGAGCTCCCTGCAGATGGTAGACCTGGAGTTTCACTTCATCTTATCCTGCTTTCCCTGTGTTTAGCTGGCGGTCATGCAGCTTCTAATTAATGGTTTATCCTCAGGATCAGATGCTGCCTTTCCACAGCCTGGACTTTCTAGTGAAGTGCTCGTGCTGAATGTATGTTCAGGATGAAAAAACTCCAAGAATTATTATTTTTAATCAGAATGTCAGATATAATGAAAATCTGCTCTGACAATTTCTATAAAAGCCCAGTAATTGACTCAATTATCCTCCCTTCTGAAAGCGGTCCCCTGCTCAGGAGCTGAGCACTTACCCGCTCGTTAGTCACCGAACCGAGTTTGAAAAAGTTGAGCTTTCCCTAATACTCCAATTTCACCAGCAACGCTGTTTTCCCTTTGTGCACAGACACAGGCGAGTGCTTTGGTGATGCCCTGCTGCGGCTGGCTCCGCGGTACGGCCACAACCCCTGCTCCCAAACCTGCATCCTTTTATTCCCAGGATTATTTTTTTATTTATAAATGGGATTTTAGCAAGACCTACCGAGCTCACAAAAATTGGCAGAACAAAAATCTCCTCCCCCAGCAGCACTCCTGATAAAGGTTCTGGTGTTCCCATTCGATGATTTAGTGACTTCTACATCTAATAGAATATATTCCTGTATGGTTTCACCCCAAAAAAGTCATGCCTAGGAGTTATTTATTAAAAACCATACAAATACTGTACATCGACTCCAGAAATACATACGCCTCTATGTATGTTAAAGGCAGTAATAAAATGCTAGAATTTGGGTATTTTTTGGAGAGGGAGTTTTTTGATCGCTCCCTTTCTATATGAAAATATTCTCATATACAGTTCTCCCAAAAATATTCCCTTATGGAGGTAAGAAGGCACTGCCATTGCCTAATATCTGGATTTGGATGAGGTTGCTCCTACACCCCCTGCTCTGGCTTGTGAGGAGGCCAGAAACTCTCCTCTGTGACCTTTGCTATGGAAAATCCTTGGCAGCGCATCCTGGCTCTGCAGCACGGCTGCAAGCTCGTCAGATTTCACGGTGAACTGACAGATGTCTTCCTCGGCTCTGTGCTGCCTTCACCCCGCTCGGCGGATGCGACGCTCGGGAGTTTGCACCCTGCTTTGCTTCTAAATGAACCGGCTTGTCATTTAAGCCTTACCTGGATTTCAAACCCAAACGTCTCTTTATCTTCTTTTAATATAGCAACGAGGTGTCTGTAGGAGGAACACACAGAACCGCGCGTGAGCGCCGGGTGCCGGGCTTTGTGCTCGCTGCATTTCTCACCAAAACCATCGTGTCCCCGTCATTGCCCTCTAACGATCGTGTCCCCATCATTGCCCCCTGTGCTAGCCCCCAGACGCTGCAGCTGCTCCCCCCTTACTCAAGCTAAATGTCACCGTGTCCCCTGCACGTCCCAGGCGCTGGGTACCACTCCCTGCCTTGCACCCTGACCCCACTAGGGGCTTGCACCCCTCCCAGGGGCTGCTAGACGGGGGCTTTCCCAGGATGCACGTTTCACGCAGAATTAGTAAATAACAGAGATTATAGGAGAATATCCTCATACCTTTGTGGCCTGGAGGAGTCGCCCAAGGAGCTGGACCTGGCTAAGGCGAGCTGCAGCCAGAAAAGGGAGAGGAAAAGGGGTCAGTGGGCTCACGGTTCTTTGAGGCACATGGCTAAAGTCAGCGGTTTGGAGAAAAACTAGAACCACTGGTGGCATCCCACCGCCAGCCCAGCCAGCCGAGAACTCCAGCTTTCGGAGCACGAGGACGTGCAGCCAGGGCCAGGATGCGAGACAGCCCATCGGCACGTCCAAAGCTGAGCCGGGCACAGGCGGAGAGGCAGCAGCCAGCAGCCCCCCGCCTCCCCCTGCATCCCTCCACCCCGCGGTGCCTTGCCGAGGAGTTGGAGAGGGGTTCTACCCAGTAATGGGTCTGATGGCGGTGCCCACGGAGGACGTTTAGCTGGCACTGCTGCAAGACAAAACATCACCCGCGACATGTTCTGGTGTGAAGGATGGTGTCAACCTGCACGGGGCGGTTGTTGAAGGGGCTCACGTTGGGAATTAAGCCCTGTAGAACTGGCTATACATCAGCTCTTTCATTTTTTCCAAACCCTTTAAATATAAAAATCAAGTATTCCCAAGGTACTAACACCACAGAGAAATAAAACATGGGTACTCTTAGCACATCATTATATCATTTCGGTTGTTCACCTCCAGAAAACAATGAGGCATCCTCGCTGGGACACAGAACACTGCACCTCCTGCTCCAAGGGTATCTGAAAAGATGGACCACCCGCCAGCCATCCAGTCTCCCTGCAACGAGCTACAGTGGAGAGCCGAGCTACCACCAGCCGATGTAAAAAGAAGCTTTTTTTGCACAGGGGTGGTGAGTTGACATCTTCACGGTTAGGTTTCAGAAACTCACACACTCCTCCTTGGGAGGGGAGAGAGGTCTGGACGCAGACGTCCCTGGGCTGGGAGATGCCTGTGGCAGTGGCAGCTGGAAGAGCCTGCAGCAGGACGGTGCTGTTCGGGGTGGCAGAGGCTGCCGTCAGAAACCATGAGAACAAACGGAAAAATTCAGGTTGAATCCCAAGGAACACTTTCTGACGGCAAAAGCGCTTGGAGCAGGGAGCTCTTCCCCGCTCTGCTGCAGGGGTAATTTCTGAGGACACTGGAAATGGGAAAGACAAGAGTCACAACTGCTCAAGAAACCCTCTGCATCCAACAGGACACTGGAGCTGGACCTCCCACCGCTCATTCCGATGGCCACAGCCCCCTGCTCTCCTTTGGCATAACTAAAAAAACCATCACGGCAGCGCTGTGTTTCCAAATAAGAGCAGGAACCTTCCGTCTTTGCCATCGCCTTGCTGTGCTGCAGTGTGCCACGGGATGTGCAGGGGGACATCCCTCTTGGGGAGGGCAGGGGGCTGGCAGGGACATGGCACTGGGGCATCTCCCCACCAGCGGGGACCCTTCGAGACGCTCACTCCGGTGAGGATCCAAGGTTCTGCGGGGCCGGGGTTGCTGACGCTGTAACTGTTGTCTATACGGCGCCCAAATCACGTCTGTGTCCTGCTGAGACCAAACCTTTCTCTTGTACCTTTCCCCTAAAGATCTGTGGGTGTTTGTAACCGTGCCATCTGCCAGCAAAGGCAGAGGCACACACCAGCTAAGGGAGCGGCAGGCTGTTGTCTCTGCAGTCTCGCGGGCCAGCTGCACGGCATTTCGGAGCTGATGCATGGTCACGGCATCGAGCATCCGGGCTCCCTACTCCAGGTGGGGTCTCTGGAGCCAGGATCAGTGTCAAACATTGATTTTTTATTTTTTTTCCCATAAGAATGAACCAGGAATAAGGAATGGTGTTATCACTGAAATGTTTGTAGTTGGTATATCCCTATGTCTGAGGCTTCAGCGGTATGAAGTGATGCTACGGCATCATCCTATAGGCGACCACCTATGGAAACACCTGGCTCCATGAACACGTGTTTACACAGGGAGAGAGCAGGAGCGGAGGGAGTGACACGGCCACGGCACAGCCATCGCCATCAGCCCTCAAAGGGCTGCGCTGGCACCGCCGCGGAGACAGATGCCACCCAGCAGCAGCGTTCCCAAGATCAGCCTGGCTCTGGCCGGGTTTATCTCCCCGTACTTGTACAAAGAAAACCATTAACTGTGTTTCCGTCACTGAACAAAGCAAAGCCTTGAGTGTGCGGGTGCCATGCACCGGTCTCTGACGATGCTTTCACCTTGTGATGCATCTCAAACATTTTCTGTTTAGACATCTTCAGGCAAAGAGAGCAGAGCTGGAACTGCTCAGCTGGCAACTTGCAGCAGCAGCAAGAGAGAGTTTTGTGGGAACCCAGTTGCACAGAGCAGAAATGGACTGTTCTGCTGCTCTGTGCCGTTCGGGGGAAAGCCCAGAGGAGCGGGACAAGAGCTGCAGCAAACCCCTCCAGCCCCCCGATGGAAATCACTGATGGCAGGTGCTGCTGCCAGCACTGCGGAACAAGCGCACCCCAGCCAGGACGCTGTGCCGAAGGCAATGCCGGTTTAGAGGAACCCCCGCCAGCAAGAGCCTCTTTCGCTCGCAGCGCTGCTGCAAATGGGGAAGAACCACAGCCGGGGCTGATCTCAGCTGCTAAAGCGCTTCATGTGCCCAAACCCCTGCGGGCAGAACCCGCTTTGCTCCTCCTGGGAGGTTCCCACACTGATTGCATTGCAACCCCAGACTGGCGAGGCTAACGGCACCCCAAATCCTTCCAGTACCCCAAAATCAGGCGCTGCAGCAAACCCATGCAGTTCCTCGGGTCACCTCGGCCATTTCCATGCATCCCCACCAGCGCAGGCAGCCAGCGGCACCCCGGGTGGAACAGAGCCATCGGACCCCCCCCGTACCTGCTTGCGCCCGCGGGGCAGCGTCCCCACCGTGCTGGCCAGGAGCTGGATCCGCCGGCTGTCCACGGGCAGAGCCGGCTCCTCCCCGGCGGCGCCGAAGCCGGCGAAGCTGTCGGTGTGGTTCTGCTGGACGAGCCGCCGCAGAGCCATGCCGGTAGCTGGGCATTAACGCGGCGTTGGTGAACGCTGCGGCATGGCTGGGGAAACTGAAACACGCTCGCCTCTCCGGGCGATCAAAAAAAGTGCGAGAGCGGAAAGCCGGCCACATGACCTGTGGTTTGGGTGCACGTTGCATAAATCTCCTCCAGCAGATCCCCGGGCACGCGGTACGTGCTGTGCTCACAGGAGAGTTAAGAATGAGACTTGGCAATTTAAGAAAATCTGCTTAATTTTTCCGTTCCTGCACACACGAGTTCTCACCGCACAGCTCCTCCCTGCAGTAATTTGTCCTTAAAGCACTCCTTGCTTCAGCCTGAGTTCCACTTGTTGATTCCCTCACTTGCTCGGCATCCCTTGCCTTGCTCAAGTCACCTTCTGCCAGGGACGGGAAATTAACGCTGCTTTGGGTAACGGTGTCGGTGCGCGACTTCCCAAGCCCACGCAGCCAGGCACCATGCACCGAGCCCACCCGACCGCGCAGGGGGACTGGTTGCGATTGCCAGCAGCACCCCACGTGCCCTCCCAACCCTCCCAGCCCTCGGCTGTGCACACACCACCCCCCCGGCACACCATGCCAGCAGCCAGGGTCTGCCCGGAGCAGGGAGATCCCAGTCGGGATTGCACCCTGGTCTGCACCAGCCAGGCTGGGGACTGACCCATGAGGCCAGCGTTTGCGCTAAAATCAAGTTTTACTGGGGGTTCCTCTCTTCCAAATGGTTTTGTCCCATTGGGGCAGGATTTATGACACTGGGAATTTGGGGCTGGTTTTGGTTTTTCTCTCCAGTTGTCACAGAACCACAGAATCACCGGATGGGTTGGGTCGGGAGGGACCTTCAAGATCACCGAGGTCCAACCCCCTGCCATCAGGGATGGACAGACGGCTGGACAGGTTCCTGGTGCTGTGGGAGGAGCAGCCAGTGGCTCTCCCGTGCCATTGCCGTCACCGGACTGGTGCTCCGGCAGAGCGAGGAGTGACAGGGACACAGCTCCTCCCCAGCGCAGTGACGCAGAGAGGGGCTGGGCGAGGAGGAGGAGGAGGAGGAAGAGAAGGAAGATAAACTTACTGTGTCAGAAATGTGATTAAAATCAGCCATGCAAGAAAAAGCAAACAAAAACCTGCTGTGCAAGGAGTTAAATGGCACTGACCTTGTAGCTGAAGTGCCCATCCCATAGTGCTCTGGAGTCCAAACCGGACGGGTTTCCAGCGTCAGAGGAGACACGGGTTTCTTCTCTTAAAGGATGCTCACTTTAAAACTCACTCTGCTTCTCTCGCAATCCCTCACTCCAAAGCTGTTCCCCTTCTGCGGGTGGGTGCTCCTGGTGTGTCCCCCCTCCCACTGTCACTTACAGAGCAGAGCCACTATAAAAGCCAAACCAAGTCCGAAACCAGGTTCTGCAGAGACAAACCCCAACAGCCCCCGTCCCCCAGTGCTGGCTGTCCCCTGGCTCCTGTGCCCGTGCTGCCTGCACCCTGCCAGCCTTTGCTCTGGGAGCTGGTGGCCGAGGCACACGCAGTTCCTTTTCTGCAGTGGCCCAGGCTGCCCAGAGAAGCTGTGGATGCCCCATCCCTGGAGGGGTCCAAGGCCAGGCTGGATGAAGCTTTGGGCAACCTGGGCTGGTGGGAGAGGTCCCTGCCCGTGGCAATGCTTTGGGATATAACCGTGAGAGGGGTTTGGTTTTAACCATCATTCCTCTCTTCAGCCACAGGCTGGGTTAGCGTTTGTATAGGTTATTTAGCATAACCAGTTTAAAACATGGCCACTGAAATGTTTTTATGAAATGCTGCCAGCACCACGGGGGCGATTCTAGACGTCCGTCGTTCGCCTCCGAGAGGGGAATGAGCCCCACAGGGCTGAGGGGTGGCACTGACCCTGCTCACAGCCTGTGTCTCATCTCCTCCCTGGTGCTTGTTCAGAAAAAAATGCTTGAAAAGCGATGCGTGGCAGGGGGGAAGCTCTCTCCTTTGCCTGAGAAAAGCAACCTGCATCTCGGGGCTGGCATCTGCTCACTTGCTGAAGCCGGCTGAGTAATGCGGGCACTGCTGACTCAAAGCCTCTTCCCCTTTTCCTGCCCACCATCGCCCTGCCGAGCGCCTTTGAAAGCAAACAAAGTGCATTTCAGTTCCTCAGGCAACCCTCTTTACGTGTCTGAAACCTGGTGACTCATCTCCAAACAAGCTGAGAGGAGAAACAAATAAAATCTCCCATCAAATAGACAACCTGGCCCCAGCCACCCCGGGATGCCCTGGGCAATGCCCCAGCCCCTGGGCAGTGCCCCATCCCCTGCACCACCGTGCACCCCTGCACCCCTCAGCACACCCCTACACCCCTGCACCCGCTGTGCACCCCTGCACCCCTCAGCACACCCCTGCACCCACCATACACCCCTCAAGCACACCCCTGCACCCACTGTGCACCCCTGCACCCCATGTCCCTGGTCCTTGATCACTCCCCATCTCTGCCCCCACATTCCCAGAGCTCTCAGCCTCTTTACTGGCATCCCAGTTCCCGAAAGGATCACCAGTGCTGGTGTCCGCAGAGGGACTCCCCATTGCCCATCAGAGCAGATCCCACCCCCCCCAGCATTGCCCAGGAGCAGCGCTGGTCGGTGACAGAGGTCGGGCACTACTGTCACTGCTTGTCCCCACCACAGGCACTGCTGTCACTGCTCATCCCCACCGCCCCACAGCGTCACTGGCTTGTGCCCCCAGCCCTGGGTTCAGGCACAGCACTGTCCCGAAGGACCACGACGTTCAGACCTCGGGCACCTTGGGACAGCTCGCTCACGACGGGCGGGTGCTGCCCGATTGCAGCATTATCCGTCAAATCCCAACATGAAGGGATGGGCTTTGCATTGCAATAATGGGATGGGGGATCCCGGGCTTCGGAAGGATTTGTATGTGTTTAATGGAAAGAGAACTGGGTTCTGATCCAGCTGAAACTGCACCATGAGGATGTTCCCATGAGCTGGTCCAACCTGAACAGCTTCACAGACGGTTTATGAGCATGCACAGACCCTCCTGGAGACTGCGATGGAATCTGCGGCGGGATCCCAAACAAACAGCCTCTCTCCCTGTTTTTCGAACAAGGTTTTGTCCCGTCACACTGAACGCACGGACAAACCACACACGCTGTTTGAAGCGGCTAGTCCTCTGCACCGCCAGCTTGTCCATTCGACAAGCAGCTGGTGAGCCCTGCGGTGGCTCAGGGTAAGGGTCTGGGTACCCAAATGAGCATCGCCCCGCGTCTCCCAGCACAGCGCTGATCCAGCCCCTCTGCTCTGCTGCCTGGATCCAAACACACATTTCTCAGGGAAGCACAGCGCTGATTTTGAAGACGTCTTGAACAACAAGCCTCTTGCTGAGGGTGGAAATTGCTCTCAAAGTTTAGATTCCCAACCTCTGCACAACCTCAGATTCCATTATTTTATATTAGATTGTCAAAAAAAAAAAAAGTGTAAGGTAACAATACCAAGGAATAATCTCAGTGATTGGTAAACCTCCAGCACCTCTCATTTACCTTACCGATGAAATCAGGTGTTTCACGATGAACCAAACGCAGCTCCAGCAGCACGAGCAGCCATCCAGAAACAAGCCCAGTATCTGTACAGGTCATTTTTAAGCAAAAAGCACACCAAGGACTGAATAGCACATTTAAGGAAAATAACCGGTTGGAGGAAAAAACCTGTCCAGCCCCTGCACTTTATCAACGCAGCACAGAGATGAGTGTGCCCGTAGCATACAGCTGGACAGGGATGTACACACTTCTCTACCCACCGCGGTTTGTTCCCTGTTTCCCTGGAAATAGATTTCCACCCGGGGAAGGCAGGAGCTCCTGCCAGGGCAGCGCTGAGTCAGGAATGGGGCTCAGGAGGGTCTGCCCTGGCACCGGGGGCACCGGGAGCTCTGGCAAACGTCCCCAGCTCTGGGCACTGTGAAGCGAATCCGTCAGTGAGCTGATAACCGTCACCTCTGGGGTGCAGAGAGCACCCCTCTGTCCCCTCGGATGCTTTATCAAAAGGCTCAGCGTGAGACAGGGGAATAATGCATGTGTAGGACATACGCCAGGTCTGGAACACGGGCTTGTTAAAGTGTTATAAACATACGTGAACACCAATCTATTGCAATGCTTTAGAAAGCCATTTGCAAAGAAAAAACTTTATGATGCCAGGAAAAATCCCAGCTTCTTTTGGTCTCCTTCACATTTAGCTTTGACCCCCAGTTCCAGTCGTATTCCAGGTCCTGTACGCATGCTGGCACTAAGGACAGCAGCATCTAAAGTAAATTCTTTAACGCTAAACTGGCAGAACCTTAAACCACAGCCCCTTGCTTCCAGCCTCCAACGAAAGGCCAGTCCCCAAGCGGTGAAGCAGGGTCCTGACACGGTGCCCCACCATCCAGGCTGCTGCAGCCACGGGATGCCTGGGCAAGGACAAAAGTGCAGTTAAATTGATAGCAAATGATTAAAAGGCAACTAAACACTTAATGAAAGAGATCCTGCCTCTGCAGTGTAAGAATGCTGCAGCCTGCTGACTGCAGATTGCTTTTTTTTTTTTTTTTTTTTTTTTTTTTTTTTTTT
>WKFP01014881.1:471567-508411 GCA_011057875.1 Pterocles orientalis | reverse complement strand
AAAAAAAAAAAAAAAAAAAAAAAAAAAAAAAAAAAAAAAACAGGTCTGAGTGTCTAGGCAATAACACCACAGAGGACAGACTCGCAGGTCCTTCCCCTCTGCAAGCACGGAGTCAGCAGCGGCTCCTTGCCCACGGCGTGCCGAGCACCTGCCGAGCCACCCACTGCTCCCACCTAGACCCCAGCCTGCTCGCGGGAACGCGGTGAGAGAACAGCAAAATCCTCACCAGCACCCAGCTCCTGCTCCGCGTCCTGGCACAATCAGGTAAACAGAACACTGCTCTCCACAAATCCATCCTTTCGGAGACTTACAAATAATTCACTTTGTTTGCTCCGTGCTGCCAGAAAGTGTCAATGTACCTCACTCAGACTCACCGCTGGTTCACAGCACGCAATTATTACTTCTGCTTTCTTGTTCGGAGGAAGACATAAAATCCTGAATTATGTAATTAAAGTAGTTAAGGTTGTTCAGTTAAAAAAATAAAACTGTAGAACACATTTGCTCACATTTTACAGAAGCGATGAAGAAACCAGCATCTCCCGGGCTTGTCAAGAACAAGAACCCCTGGTAGGGTAGGGGACCGACAGACCGAGTAATCCCAGGGACCGAAGCCTCGTTCAGGAAAGCGATGCTGCAGGTATTTGCATGCCAAAGCTGGAGAACTTCATCTGGGACCTCCATACATGTCTATCGAGGCGTGCTGACACAAACCAATCCGTATCGCTTAGAACACGGATATTGGCAGGAGACTTAAATAAATATCTGACAAGTTTTTCCATTTTCCCCTCATTTATAATTGCATTTATGAAAGACAAGCCAGAATCCTGATCACACCGCTCCATCACACCCATCAGGTCCAACGCCCTCAGCTCCTCCGCCCATCCCACGGCAGCGCTGCCGCTGTCACCTGCTCTGAACATGGTTCAATCCTGATACCCCCGGGGGTCTTCAAAACACACTTGAGACTTTTTGTTTCCATCCAGGCCACTAAAAACTGACTGTCTGGGCGCTCCGTACGCCGCTATATTCTGTACTATAGGACGTCTGTGAAATCTGAACAATGCCTTTCAAATGGTCTGTTGGGTCTTAACCTCTGCTTCGACAGGTTTCATGTAAATAAATGTCGTTATAGCTATTGCTGGTACAGAATTAGAGGCTGCTTACATTTTAAAATTGTTTTGAAAATGAGTTGAAAACAAAACAACAAAAACCCCACCCCGACCCCAAAACGCATCCGTGCCCTGCCAGCCTTTTTGTTTTCTCTATTTTTTTTTCTCAAGCTCAGCCCCCGCTGAGGACATACCCGAGGTGACTACAGCAGGCAGCAAAGCCCCTGGCTAGCGCCGCAATGCCCCTGCACAGCTCTGAACAGCGGCCGGCTGGGTCTGTCAGAGGCCAGCAGCATCGCTGAACCCCGCAGCCACGGACGCGGGGAGCTGCCTGGGATGCAGCGAGGGCAGAAAATGCAACAACCTGGATTGGCATCGAATGTTTGCAAGTTAAACGTGAATCCTCTCTGCTCTCAGCGTCCAGTCTGTATCAGGGGTCACTGGTGGAAACGGCGCTTCAGGAGCTACGGAAAAGCACGTGTAGGGGCAGAGCCGGGGAGGAGAGCCAGCTCCGCGCATCCCGAGCATTCGGCAGGTTTGGGTCCCCAGCTGTCCCCGTCGCTGACCTGTCCCCATCGCTGACCTTGGTCTCTGATCCTCTGCAGTGAAAAACAGAAGAGCAACAAAACAAGGGATGGAGGGAAAGCCCAGCACGCTCTGAGGCTACTGCGAGGCGAATGCTCCCGGTTCGGCGTGTGCGTGGCACAGTTCAGAGCGGGGCAGAAACGGCGCGTCCGGGGACCGGAGAGCCCCTGGAAACGGGTGACACCACGAGGACGTTTGCCAGCTGGAAGTACTTCAAGGGTTGGCTGGAAAACAAGAATTGTGTCATTTGTTACACTCCACATCAGGACACAACGGAGACCTACGGAAGTTTTGTGCCAGCAACACAGAACCCAGAGCGTGGCCGTCCCCAGCGCCGGCAGGTCAGCGGTCACTGCCCACCTCGGTCCTCTCCATCCCGGACCGGGGTCCCAGCTGCGAGCAGCCTTGCCGGCCCTCTCCCACTCCATTCATCCAGAAACGCCATGAAACCTTCCAAAAACTGCCATCAGAATGACACATTTCTGCAAAAATGTTATGCTGCTGACCACGGCGATTAGAAAAAGGTCAAAAAGCTCCCAAACTGTTCCAAGAACCACTCCACAATTCTTCAGCCGCTTCCCCCCTCTCCAAACGCTGCTTTCTGCAGCTCTGAAATCCCATTACACAGGAGCCCAGAAACCTACTGAAAAGTTCATATTAACCCGAGTGGTGCCTTTTAGAGCAGGAGGGTGAGAACAGAACTTCTCGGAACATTTCACCATCATTCAGACACAAGAAGTGTCCAAGGAGGGAGCACCAGTGTGATTATTAATTCTCTAACGGGACTGCATCTCCGCTCCACACCTGTGTTCTGGGGTGACTGGTGTGTCCCCCTCTCTCCCTCCTCCTCAGACCCCTTGGAGGAGGACATTGCTGAAGATGCTCCCATCCTCACCAGTCGTTTCTGTACCGGTGTGGGCAGGAACGCGCCGTGCCAGCCCCTCCATCGCAATAACCGGGGCTCTGGAGTGGGTCGGGGGCCTGGCGTCAGGGCTCATCCTGGGCATTTCCCGAGGACCATGCAGGAACCATCTCCTCTGGGAGGGAGACAGGAGGAGATTCCCAGGAGCAGCACCAGGAGAACCGAACCATCGCTGGTGGCTGCTGGAACCGGCCAAAGGAGCAACGGGGGGGGTGACGCAGGGGCCAGAGCCCCTTCCCCAGCGGCTTCCACCGGGATCCCCATAAACCAGAGCAGAAGACACTGTGAATATGGAGTCTGTGAAGTTTCTCGGGAATTTTTTTTTAAAAAAAAGGTGCTTGTGGAGGAGGAGATGCAATTGAAGACAATCTCATTCCAGCGACTAATTAGAAACAGTAAAATGCCATTAGCGCTTTTTTAACTGTTATCAATGTTCTTTCTGCTAATGCCGACGGGGAGCCATGGATTTTAAACTCACCCAGAACCTCACTACGACAGACCCGGCACAGTGAAGCGGTTGCAGCTCTCAGCCTGTTCCCAGCGTCTGCTGAAATACAACCGGTGGAGCTCCAGCCGTGGGACCGACCGACAGCGACGCAGCCGAGGCGCCGCAGTGCCCAAGGTCCGCTCGGCGCCTGCACCGCTCCGAAAACGCCGATGTTTGTGCCCCACGCGCCTTGACCAGCTCAAGCGTACGACACGTACTAAGCTTTTAACTCCACGTGTTGAAGGATGCAAGACCCACACGCAGTGAACAACCAAGCAGGGATAAACGGGCAGACAAAGGGCATCACTTTCCCCTCCGCATTTTGCATTTCACGAACACCCCGTCACGGTGAGCAGTGTGCCTGCAGTTCCGCCATGCCTGCAAACTGCCCCTTAGACCTTCCCCTTCCCTCCTGATCAGCGTTTCTGTTGAAGACAACATTCTCTTTCTTGGAGGCGATGTAGCGTGAAAGTGATTTTTGCAAATTTTAGAATAAAACTCCTGGCCAGCATCCCACAGTTCCCTGTCCCTCCCCTTCAGCAGGAATTGCGTTCCAAGGCTCCAGGTTTTCCAGGAGAACCTTCCAAGAATGAAAAGCGACCTGCTCCTTCAATCTCAAGCACTGACATTTGGGGTAGGGGTTTTTGGGTGGTGAAAAATTCAGCAGATGGCTGCAGAGACCCATGGGGGATGAGGCTGGTGTGGCACAAAGTCCCTAAACCACGTTAGCAGCAGCCATCGAGCTCCAGCCAAGGATGTCACCATCTTTTAAGACCAAAAGGAGAAGCTGGCCGCAGGACATCATCCCAGGCACTTCCACGAGCGACGCAGCGCCTGGCACGACCCCGCGGGCTGGCCGCTGTGGGTGTGAGCAAGCAGAGCTCAGCCAGACCTCCCAGTGCCGGGACACCCATGTGGCCATTTCCACCGGGAACCCCCAGCCTGGGACATTCACCCCACTTCCAGCAACGGCTGCGGACCAAACCCTGGACCGAAGGCACGCCGGCACACGCAGCCCGGGCAGCAGCCGCAGCACGGTCACCAGCCCGGGCGGCAGTTACGGGATTGGAAAAACACCAAAACCAGGTCAAGTCCTCACGTAACTCCCAGGGTTAGATCCTCATTTTTCCCCTCCTAGGCTGCCAGGAGATGGAAGTTGCAGCCTTACTCCGCGAAGACACTCCGAGACCTTGAAATGGGTGGGAAGCAGCCCCCGTGCAGGGCAGGGGAACCACCAGGGCTCTGCCTCCTCCTTCTTCCCCAGCAGGGAAGACTGTGCCGGCTCCTTCTATGTGCTGAGAAAGCCACCAAAGAAAGAATAAATTCGGCTTTCCAAGATGCCTACAGGAAGAAGAAAAAATAAGGTGTTCAAGCCGAACACAGCATCAGCTCTTCGTTCTTCGAAAGGAACAGACGTCAGCACAGCAACACACACGGAGCACCTAACACCGCCGCCAGTCTCTGAACGCTGCTGATTTTGGGAGTTCTGGGCTCTGCAACAGGGAAACCCTCCGTCGGGCACTGGAAAAGGCGCTCAGCGTTCAGCTGGGGACTGCAGCTGGAGAGAAAAATTGGTAGTTATTGATGACAGGTCACTTTAGAAATCCACCTCGCATCATCTGCAAATCCGTCCCGTGGTTCACAAAGATCAAAGACCGGCACAGAGCCCTGGTGGGGAAGCAGCAGAGAGATTTCCGAGATCTGTGAGCGCAGAGCCCCGGGGAGCCGCGCCGGCTGGAGGGCAGGACGCCTGCACCCGCCCTCGTGCTGCTCCGCCAGCGCTGCACCCCAGGCTGGACACAGCAACAACGGGGCTGGAAAGGAAAACACACATTTAATAAAAACAAAAAACAAACAACAAAGGGCAAACCAGCAGCAAAGTCCCCAAGCCTGAGAGCTGGCAGGTGAGAGCATCTGTCACAGCACAGCGTTAACTCCACAGCTGATGAAACGCTCACTTTTCACCCACAAATCTTAGCTTTAAAATGTAGAAGTGCATCCTGTGCTTGAGAAGGGTTTACAGCCTCTCTATTTAAATGGAACGGCACCTGCAACACCTTTGTTTCCCTTCTCCAGTGCCAACCGCTGCGCCACGGCTGATCTTTCTGCACAGCCGACACTTCCCCTGCAAGGAAGAGAATCCCTCCTTGTCCCTCCCTATCAAACAGTTTAATCCAGGCCAATAAAAAAATCCTGCAAGGCTTGAGGTGGATTTGCCATGGACAATCCCAGCACAGAAGACCCCCCAGGGAAGTCACGGACAAGCGGGAGGAAGCCCCAGTGACTCCACCACAGTGACACCCACACGAGCCGCCGGCCACGGGCTGTCCCCGGGACGCTGGTCAAAGTGCACCACACTGCTAACCCCCGTCTGCACATGGACAAGAGCGGTCCAAGCAGAAAGCAGCAGCGTTCCCACCCAGCCCCAGCCCAGCAGAGGTTTCTCCCAGCCTTGCTCCTGGAAGGGGTGGTGGTCGCATCCCGCAGCAGAGCCGCACCGTGCCCACGCCGAGGCAGCGCTTCGTTTGTTTCGTACACGCTGGACGCCTCTGCTCGGGCTGTGCCGCGCTGTTCGAACACCCCAGACCCAGACTGTACACAGCGCAAATCCGCCAGACGCCCGAACCCAGCTGTGGAACTGCGTGTGCCATCTCCATAGCAATAAATGCAGTGGCGCCCTTAGTGCAGCAGATTATACATATAAGCATTCCAAATCTCTTCAGAAGATTAGATTTTATCGGGGCACTAGAGCGGCATCGATTAATAAACGCGCTGGAAACGCAGCACGGGAGGTGGGGGTGTCATCTTCACACGCATCCCCTGGGAACTCTGCCCCGCTGCCCAGCCTGGGCACCGGGAGGGGAAAAGCAGCAACAGCTGTTCTCCTGTGACTGTCCAGACACTCGAGAGTGAGGGTGCGGAGCACTGACCTCTGGCGATCCTTCCCCGGCCATCACACCGCTCTTCCTTCTCTGCTCCCGCGTGCGCCAGCGTTCAGGACCGCTCCGAACACGGACCCGACCATCCTCAGCAGCAACGATGCCTTAGACAAGCCCAGCGCTGAGCAACTCATCCCTAAGTCAAGGGTAAGAAGTTGCTAAGAAATTACTACTTTGCACCCAATTTTCTTGATTCAAGTTTGCCAAATAGGCACTTAATGAAAAAAAAATCAGTTAACATTCCAAATAGTTCAAAGCCTGGACCAGAATCACTTCATTAGCAGAGCACAAGTGTGGATTTTGTTTAAAATAATCCCTGGACATCCTGATATGCAAAAAGAAAGCTACTAGCAGCAATGACCTTGTCTAGCACATCGATGAGTGCCCAGGAGCCCCAGGACTGGACAGAATTTTTTACCCTGCCGGCAGCCTGCTTGGACCATCTTCTCTACCCAACCTGGGATAAACGGGATATTACTGGGGCGGGTTTATGGTTTGTGTTTTTTCCTCTAGTTGGTCATCCCTGCTTTATAGAGAGAGCCAAGACTCCAGTTTTAATTCATGCTGAAGTTCCTTGGTCAAGCCCAAACTTGGAGGAGGCCAGTGGTTCCCAGAGCCCAGCCGGGGATGAGCCCCCGGAGAACTGCGCGTCCCTGCGGCAGGATCCCAGCCAGCCCCAGCACGGCCCACAGACTGGTACCCAGCGCTGCGGGTCTCCAGCGACAGCGAGTGAACCACCACGGAGCTGTTCCCGACCTGCAGGCATGGAAGAGCATCTTGTCAGACGATGCCACAGCGCAGAGAAGAGATGGACCAAGTCTTTAGCGCGACCATCTTCCCGAACACCCGGTGAGATGCTGTGAGTGGGTACAGCAGCGTTTGGGAAAGGCACTGCGGCTTCAGCCAGCACGGCTGGAACAGCCACTAGCCACCAGCAGGACAGACTGCCTCTCCTCCACCTCCTGTACTGGAAAAGGCTGGAGATGTGAAAGCTCCAAGTGAAAACCTGACCAGCTGCACACCGAGATGTCACCTCCAGCGCTGTCCCCCGCCTCTCACCCTCCACTCGCGCCGTTGCTGCGGTCCTGTCCCTGCCAGGCTGCAGGGGTCGGACAGTCAGCCCAGCATGCATCACCCCCAGACACCAGCTCAACTCAAACTGGAACGCACTGGGGCAGCCGAGCCCTTGGCTTCCTACCAAAGCCATCAATAACAGCTAACCTCATCCTGCTTCTCCTATGTTTTCTGCAGCTCTGGAGCTGCTCGGATTCTCATCAAGTGTAATTAAGAAACCTAGCAACTGCTACCAACCCAGCCCGCGCTGCCGAGCTGCTGCACCGAGCGGTCCCTCAGCCCCAGGCGGTACTCACCCCGCAAACTCGGCTGCTGCTTCTGCGCTAGAAACGGAGAAAAGGCCGGTGTGCTGCTGGGGCAGAGCGGGACAGGGACGACTGGTCTGAGAAGGAAAAAATACAGAGAACCAGGAGAGCAGAATCGGGTGGACTTAGAGCACAGAAGGGAACCTCAGAGAAATTTTTTAACCCAGAGGGAAGACATGTCCAAATGGCTAATTACAACCCAGGTCCTCAGATCACCTGGAGGATTTCAAGACTTCATTCTTTCCCAAGGACGAAAGGGCACTTTCCACTCGGCGTAAGAAAGATGAGAATATCCAGAGGTGCAGGCAGAGAAAACAGCTCTCGGGGCTTTACAAAGCTGAATCCTTCCCCTACGGCTGGGGGTGACACACCTCCTTCTGCCGGGCAGGCTCTAGGGGGTTTGCAGGGACACGATGTCACTCCCCAAGAGCTCAGCAGCTCCCGCTGTGCTGTCCTGGGATCCCGTTCAGTACGGGAAAACCACCCGGACAAACAGCTGCCAGCAGCCCCCACGGCATGGTGCCACCCCGGGTGGATGGGGACCAGCTCTGCTCACCTGCGAGCACACGGCCGGCGACAGCACAGCTCCGTCACTGACCGGCAGTAAGAGAACTCAACACTCTGCTGTTTGACTTGAAAACATTCTATTTAATTTATACAAATAACTACTAAATAGAAAAAGTAGATTAAAACAAAATAGTTATTTTTCTGGCAGAGTTTAAATGCATATTATATAGCTTAGAAGAAATAAAATGCATTTTCCCCACAGCATTCATGACCTAAAATTCTAGTTAATTCCTCCGTTGCTTTCCTCTTCTAGATCAGTAAGATACTAGACACAGCGTCGTGTGGGTAATGGCTATATATATGTTCCGTATCTGAACTGAAAAATATGTTACAGACCACACACCTACAAATGTGAAGCACTTAAAATGTGACTATCGAGTTGTAATATGGTAATACAGAAAACAATTTATGTTTCAGGTTATATTGTGTTACAAAAACATCTGTGTAAGAAATCATGAAAGAGGCGACATAAAAATAAGCTTTAACTTTATGCACTTATTTTGCAGTTTAAAAAACCGGCGAGTGCACTAGTAATAAATAATTTGCAAGTTTTGTATAAACGAGAAATTCCTAATGTTCAGCATTATTGTAAACATCAGTACACGTGTAAAATGCAGCTAAAATCTGACAGTTACATTTTTCAGTTTACCAAATTGATTTCCTATCATTCAGGCATAGACCAATGTAGTATACAGCCAATCACATTTTCGGCAAGTCATGTCATTAAAATTAACAGTGACAGTGCAAGTAAGGAATGCAAAGAATTCCTAGTGCAATAAAGAAGAGAAGCACAGGCAATATTGCTGATTAAAATTTACCACTTCCATGTGTTCACCCTGGAGTGATTAGGAGAATTAAAAAAAAAAAAAAAAAAAAGAAAAAAAAAGCTGTTCAAAGCCATTATTTAATGCCCTGATCTTGTCTTAGGATTTCTCTGTCTTCCTTCAGGCCACTACCTTTGCAACAGTACATCCAGCGTGAGTCCGTACAGCTTGACCGTTTGGGAAATGCCCGCTGCAGTCTCTGAGCAAAGTCCGCACGGTCGGGTGGCTCCCGCGGGGACGGCCGGGTCAGACCTCCTGCCTCGCTCAGGAGCCGCCCGGGGCCCAAGCGCCCAAACCGCCCGGCCAGGCTGCTTCCCAACCAGCCCAACGCCGTCCTGGCAGGAGAGCACCATGAGGAGAAGGTCAACAGTCAGCTTTCAGTTTATCTAAGGAATTATCAATTTTGGTCAAAGTCTTTTTGATGCGCAGGGCTGTCAGTCTGGCCGATGGGTTTTGATACCAGCACTCTTTCATCAGCTTGGCGAGAGACGTTAGCGTCTGGGAAGAGAGCACAAAGAACGCAGGTAAGGCACCAGCCAGGGAGCACCAGGCTGGGCGAAGCACTAGCACAGGAGAGTTTTATTGCCTCACTCACATTCACTGCTATGGGTCAAACACACCGCTTTCAAGGGTCGAAAAGAACCCCAAGTTCGATAAATGGGTTCAACCAAGAGAATAACGAGACAACGGGCTGACTGATGAGCTAGTGACAACGGAGTTTGGGTTTTTTCCAGTTAAGAAAGCACTCCACAGAATCTCTTTCCAATTAAATGACCTCTCACAAGATCCGTGAAGGAAGGTTTGGGTTTTCTGCCTGATTTCACCGCGTCCAGCGCAGCTGGTGGGTGCAGCAGCACAGGTCACGGCTCTGTGACCAGAACCTCACAGCTGGGACCTCTCGTCCTTGCTGGTCCCAGCCAGTCCGGCGGATTCCAACCGGCCTCCACAGCGCCAGTGATAAGGAACAAAACCACCTGGAAAGCGCAGGCTGATTCTGATAAAGAAAAATAAACTCCAGCTCTCACCTTTCCATAAGGACAACAGTCCTTATCCTCTAGGCAGGGGAAGGACAAAATTCTGCTCTACATCTGTGTGCTTGTAAGCCACAGACAGGCTCACACAGGCTACCTTGCCCTTAGAGGGACTCTCCTTGGGAGAGAGAATGACAACGGAGGAAGAGCAGCTTCCCAACAGTCATCGTTAAGCCATGCTCCAAAAAGGCTGATCTGGGAGAGCTCAGACTCCACAGCCCTCTTTGCTTGCTGTGTTTTCTTCCTTCTGCAAGATAAAGGTCCCACCAGCACCCTTCTGAGCTCTGTCCAGGTGATGCTCTGGACAGGCGGCATCGAGACCATTTTCAGTTTCAGGTGAGAACTGAGAATAAACTTTCGCGGCTTCATCTGAGAAGCATAAAGGTCGGCGCGTCCCTTCTGCAGAGCACCCGCAGCACCCCCGCTTACCGGGTCTGAGAACCATCTGTTGGGAATGTTGGGCCTCTGCTGATCGACACACACCACTTTTCTCATGTCTTCAAAACTGGGATCGTTTGGAACCAGGTCATAGAAGGGCGGTTTATAGTCCTCCACAATACCTGGGGGGACAGAGCAGGAGAGGCGTTATCTCGCGGCGGTGCCAGCCAAGAAACATTGCTGTAGAGGAGGGAACCCGCGACTCGCCGCCTGCGCAGAACAGGGATCTTCCAAAAGTCAACACCAGCGTCAAGCAGCCACCAAACAGAATAGTGCTTATAACCGTAGGAACAGCTTTTTTCTAATCAATGAATTAATTGGGTCATGTTACAGTTCCACAAAGTAAGAACCACATCATTTCGCAGACGCCTGAGCTGAAATTATGAGAAATAAAATTAACTTGCCAAAAGGCCACCTTCCGTAACGCACGGAGGGTTACTGACGACCTCAGCACGGGATTTCTGCTAGCAAAGGTAAAAACTTAAGGTCCGTGTTGCGGTTTGTAACACCCTTTGCACGGTTTCACGACTCCCAGCAGAGCCCAAGAAGCACGTCAGCAGCTACAGACCCTCACGCTGGTGCTCCAGGTGATTTTATTCCCGGTTATTGAAGCAGGGAAACACCCGGGGTAACGGGCACCACGTGCCATCACGGAGCCAGACACCCGAGAGCCCGTGGCACCCCGTGTCCAAATGCACGTTCTAGGATCCTGCACTGGAAAACGGGATTGTGTGTGCTCTCGCCACCCCGCTTACGCAAAACCGGCCGGCTGAAGGGCCTTTCGCCCACTCCAAGGCACGCTTGCAGCACCGCTATTTCATCACCGGCTTGAGCTCAGAAATGACCCACAGGGAGCTCAGCTTCCTTAGGAAAAAGAACACAGAGCGAATGAAGCCCTCGATGTTCAGGAGAAACGTGGGCAGAGCCATCTCCAAACTGCCTTTGGGCAGGCTGGCAGCTGTCCCTCCATCAGACATACTGACATCCAGAATTTCTGTTGCCTTGGATATCCTGAAGCTGAAAAGAGGTTCTCCAACTTTGCTACACAGTGGTTGAGATTTAGATTTCTTGTTCTACGGCTTGATGGTGACCAAAATTCCACAGATCTCCTACGAAAATCTGTAAATCTCTGTGATGACTAGCTGAAAAGGGAAATGGTCTTTGGGAAATTGCAACTCCATCAGAAAGCAGGAGGACAGCTCAGAGCTCCGGCTGTCCAGGCATGTCACCCCTACAAACCCACCGGCAGACTGCAGGCTTTGCCCAGAGGTATTCTGACACGGATGCAGAAGACACGACCCATCTGACACGCTGCGTAGAGAAGCGCCACCCACCCTCCTCCTTCCAGCAACCCACAATGGGGCTGAACTCTTGTTTTTACACTCCTGCTTCCTCCCAGAACGTAAGTTCATTGCGAGAACTCAGGAGTACAAAGACCCTCTTGTGCATCCACACTGTACCTCTGTCTCGGACAAAGCACTGGTTTTGTACCAGTTACACCCAGAGCTGTGTCGCAGGGCTCTGAAAACGGTTCCAAGGTCATCAGGGTATTACAGATGAACTTTATCCCTCCAAGAGAGCGCCTGGCTCCAATTTACTATTCTCACGTGGTCCTCCCAAGGAACAGGGTGCCCAGCTGGCTATTTCGGAAAAGACACACAGCTGTACCCACGAAATGAAGGGGGGCTAGCCTGTGCTCCAAAGGGGCGATTCCAGAGTGCTCCGATCCACTGCAGCCACCGTCACAGCCCCCTGGGACCACCGGGCAACGAGCCGCTGCAACCTCTAGCCCACACCACTCCGCTGGCAAAGCTGTCCCCAAACTGTGACACACTGCCCTCGCCCAAGAGCCAGCCAGCTGCCCCAGGGTCCCCCAGCACGACCTGCAGCTCGCCGCTTTCTGGGCAGTTTAAGAGCCACTGCTGTCATTTACAATACATTGCTGTTTTTCCCCTGGGGCCGCTGGCTTTTTGCTGCTCAAATCAGCTGGAACTCCCACACGCAGCAGCGTTTCCTTCCCCTTTGTCCCTCGTTACTTCACCGCCAGCTTGTCCCACGCATGGGCAAACGCGGGTGCTGGAGCACAGCCCCGAGCAGCAGCACAGCCTCGCAGGGACGGCGAGGACCACGCTCCGGGGGTGGCGGGGAGCAGCAGCCAGCCTGCAGCTGCTGGTGTCACTGGGGACGCCGAACCCGATCGCGACACTGGGGACAACAGCGACAACTCCTGCGGAGCAGAGCTGCGGGTACCAGCTGAGGAAGATGCGAGGCACCGCACGCTGGACAGGGAGCGCGTTCACACCGCGGTGAACCACCACGCTGCAAGGAACAAGCACAGGTCTGTTTAAAAAGTGTAAAACACCGATTTGGGGGCTTGAATCCCATTTTCAAGTACAGAGATGCTGAGTGGCTCCTGCTACAGCACAAAGATGATGCACAAGTACTCTTGGTTTCGGCAAAGGAGTTTCCTGTCACAATTTCCTTGTTATACTAAACCACAACAGGAAAGTAGTGAGAATCACTGTGTCCCCTTGGGGACCATTAGACAAGTTTAAAAAAAATTAAAAATTAACATTTTTCAAAAATAACAATAAAAAATTTAAAAAAATATCAGACTTATTAAGTCAGATGAACTGAAGCACTAAACCAGGCTGACTCACTGGAAGAGACTCTGCATTTCCACCCCGTAAATGAGATGACAAGCATCCACCAGCACGGGACAGCAGCAAAAGCTCCGAGCATCCATCACTGCCAGGTGCCTCTCGCCCACCAGCGATACACCATCGCCCAGCTCACACGAGCGTGCTGCCTGGACCTCAGCACGCCCACTCCCAGTGCCAAAGTCTTATTCCACACCAAACAGGGTTATCTGAGAAACCACCTGGTGAAGGAATGATTTCCACACGCTGAACACTCGGCTTTGAGAGAAAACGTGTTTACTCCATTGCAAACAGTGCAAGGCAGAGTAACTGCTTGTGGCACCAGCCAGAAACACAAAGCAACTGGAAATGAGGACTGTGGAACGAGCATCACCATTGTCCAAAACACAAGACTCTCCTGACATGGCCAATGTCATGACATATCGGTATTACTGGGACAAGTGCTTCCACGGTGGCACCGAGCTCAGCCCGAACCAAATTCCTGCCGCATTCGCCCATCCTCGCTGGCAGGTCTGCAGTCAGCCCGCGCTGAGCTTCACCTCATCGTGGCAGAGCTGCCAGCTGACACGGAAGCTGCGGTACCGCAGCAACGCCCAGCCCCAAACACTTACCGTTGCTAACCATGCGCCTGGCCACTTCCCAAAGGACCAGCCCGAAAGCCCAGATATCGACCCTTTTGTAGGAGTCAAAGCAGTCCGCCTGGATCGTTTCGTCCAAGACTTCTGGAGCCATGTAGCGCTTGGTACCTACGCGGGGATTGTTCCCCACGTCCAGCTGGTTCGTGCTTTGGGAGTGCATTACCGCAAGGCCTGAGGGACAGAAAAAAAAACAATCACCCGTTAGTTAAGTCTCCTTTAAAACTACAGCAGCACAGGCTTAAAAATCCCAGGGGAGCAGTGACACCCAGCAGACAGCTGCTTAAGGAACGGCGAGTCCACCTGTCCAAAGACCGACCGGGTCCGTGCCACAGGAGCCATCAAACCCAGCCACCGCGTCCGGACACCCAGCTCCACTATCTCCCCCGGGATTACCGTTAAGCATGTTATTGCACCGTTGCAAAACGTTGTCATTAAGTGTTTTGCAGCCGCTGGATGTCACCAGCGCTCTAGGCACGTATGCGCAGAAGGGCAGGCAGCTGTTACTTAGAAGAAAACAATTTTACGCAGGGTTCAAATTTATTTATAGAACTTTTGGGTAGGCGGGTATATCCGAACTGTGGGGAAGAGAGAAGAAAAACACTCCATGACGGATAGACACAAGTTAAAAAATAAAGCTGGAAAATAAAAACCGCCGTGTTTGCGGTACCTTGAAAAACAAACATCCTCAAGCTGATCTAAAAATGAGTCAGTCAAAACCACTCTACCTAGTTTCTGCTAATTACTAAACATTTAAGCGAAGAACATTATGTGAGGGACTGAATTACGGCAAATTTGGAAACGCAGAGAGTACCCATTTTGCCATGGTAAACAGCGAGCACTGCAAATTGAGCAGCAACGGGTGCATGACAAAACCAAGCAATGGAAAGGACGGAATAAACTCTCCTTGATTTCCTCAGCGACTCCTAAGAACAGCACACGCTATTTACACTTCACATGAGTTCATCTGAGATGACACTTAGGTTAATTTTTTGTGAGACTGAGTTAAAAACTTTTTATCACCAGATCATTGATACTTTTTTTTTTCTCCAAAAAAAAGACTCTGTACTTCACCGTAACAAAAATTTGGAAAAGACTTTCCGACAATTTAAGTGCACTTCAAGTAATTCCAAGCTGCTAAGAAGATGCGTAGGGCACCTCTAGAAAGACAGCGTCTGCTAACCCTGGGGCTGCTGAGGAGATCACTTGGAAAGTCTGCTCTCCAGATAAAAACATTTTTGTCATCTGTATATCTACGGTGTATATTTACCACACTCTACAGATCTGTGTGTTTGTTTATATTGGTTTCCATCATACATGGATATATGTACGCATAGGCAGTGGATTATAATATTAAAAAAAAAACCAACTTGTGCACTGGAAACAAAGGTTAGAAAACAAATTTCCTGGCAAGCTCTGGAGACGTCAAGACTTTGGAGACACTTTGACAAAAGCCATAACGCTCCATCCAAACCGGGCAAAGCGGATCCAAGAGCCTGACAGGTCAAAGGCTGCAGGCTGAGGGACGCAAGCCAGCACCCCGCACACGAAAGCTGGGGACGTGTTGCAACAAGGTCAGGGGACAGCGGTGTTGTAACCAGGCTCTCAGGGCACCGAGATCAGGACATCCCAGCGCCCATCTCGGCTGGTCAGAAAGCTCTTCCTGGGAGATACCAGCTCTCCAAAGAGAAAAGCTTGGCAGGAATACAAACTGATGAAACGCAGATTTTCAAGACACCAAAAAATCCTCTTTGGCGTATGCTGGAGTATCTGCTAGAAACAAGAGCCGAGCAACGGTTCTGTTATCTGTATCTGCACCTTCCTACCTGGATTTGTTTCAGACGTTCACTGCTCTACACGGAGGGGCAATGGGAAGGAAGGAGTACAAAGAGCTTTGGGCTTTTTTCTTCTTTTTGTACAAGCATTACTCTGCTCTCCTATAACGCTGCCCAACTAAGAGCTATGACCATGCACGGGAACAGAACTTTTCCACAGCGCTGACAGAGTGAACCAAGACCGACATCCATCCTTGGACTTTATCACGCAGTTTCTGCTTAGCTAGAACACACGTGAAACACTCGGTTTTGTAGCTGCAGCTCTGGCCCCTCGGGCTGCTGTTGGAGGTGCTGGTTCCCCGCACGACGAGTGGCCAGCTCACCGAGCTCCTGCGCTCGCTGCCCATCGGGACAGGGGCTGCACGGCAAAGACCCCGCGACACGGCACCCAGGCGTGCTGCAGCCGGCTGCCAGCAACAGGCGTGCTCCAACAACTGCAAGAGATGCATGAAAGCAGCTTCGCTCCTCTGCATTCCCAGAGCTGACAGCGGTTCCTGGTGGGCACGCTGCAAGCCCAGAACCTGGCGTGACCGACAGAACCCGCGCCCAGCTTAGCTCTGGGCAGCTCCAGGGAACCCTTCATCTGCTCCCACCTACCAGCCTCCAAGTGACATTTTTCTTGAATGGTGCATGTGCTGGAACAGAGGAGGAAAAAAAAGCCATACAGAAAGAAAGGGCATGAATATACCCCAAGAGCAACAAATCCTTTGTTAACTCTCCTTTACAGATAAGGAACAAAGGAAGAATGTATCACACACACACCTGAGGCTTTCGTGTTTAAACAAATAATTTTTTTTGAGGGTAAAATAGCTAAGTGGGAAATGTTTCTTGCGGTACTCTCTCAGAAAAAAAACTAATATTTCCCAAATATCTGAGTCCTCTGGATAAATGATGTAGCAGATTTCATGTTATTAGTGTGATGTCAATCAATGCCAGTATGTGCTGCGCCCTCCTCAATGGGAGCTACTAATTTATTTAAAGCCAGTCTCTGAAGTTTTGTATTTTCCACCTACTGCTCCATTTTTTTCACTTCCTACCCCCTCTGCAAATTTAGATAGTCCCAGGTGCGTGGCTCTCACGTTTTCCCTGTGCGTATCTCATGGCCTTCAGGCACAAGTGTTAGGAACTACGCAGTGGAATTATTATTGAAAAAAAATCCCACCTCCCAGTACGCTTTTTGTCTCGCCCATGACTCCTCAGCACTGTTTTTCTACCATTATGTTCTCCCTTGTCTTTAGAAAAGAAAAAAAATATTGTCAGACAGACCGCCGAGGGGTGAACGAGCCACACTGCGGCAGGTGTTTCCCAGCACCCCACCAGCTTAACCTCCAAACCCAGCCGGTCACAGAGACCCCAGCTGTGGGCTCACCGAACTGTCTGGCAACAGGCTGCAGCTGGGTGGACCTGCGGAGCTTGGGACAGCGAGCACACCGCTCTCGGACCGAGTGGAAGGACATTTATCAGTCCAGAAGTGAGCTGAAGCCTAGTAACTGCTGCCTCCTGGGATCCAGGGGTGGAACTGAACAACAAAACCCAAGAAAAGCCCCGAAGGCGAGCTCAGCTGCAGAAGGCAGCGCTGGGCTGGGGCCCCGCAGCAGAGGGACATCGCTGAGTTGTAAGTGCCATCTAGTGGCTGCCACGAGCCTCCAGGGGACACCAGACCACGGCAAGCAGATTTTAAGGTTACTTTTAAGTCTTTTCCAGTTAGAGTTACCCAACGCATTTGATTTCTGCAGGGACGCACCGAGTGTATTGGCATCGAAAGGAACTCACCTAAATCCGCTATGCAGCACTGTCCATTCTTCTTGACGAGGATGTTTTTGCTCTTCAAGTCCCGATGAGAAATGGCAGGCTTCCCCTGGGTTCCAAAAATCTCTATGTGCAAATGTGCAAGGCCACTAGCTATGGACAGGACGATGCGCAGGCAGCTGACAGTGTCCAGGGTGGTGAGCTGGAGATAGTCGTACAGAGACCCCATCTCGTGGTAGTGGGTAATCAACCACAACTGCGTGCTAGAGTTTCTGGAAGTCATGTCAGATGCAATAAAACCTGGAAAGAGGAGAAGCAAAAAGGAGAAACAACAAAATAAAATTACAGAGCTCCTTCTGAGTCCCCCAAGCAAAGACCCAATAGCATCAGGCCCCCCTTGCAATGTAAATCTCTGCTGAAATCAAACCTGCCCACGGCTGGACTGCACTGAGACCAGGCTGCAGACGTTATTGCCAGGATGAAACTTTTTTCCAGAACTGGAACTCTGTACCAAGTCTGTTCACAAGAATGTGTTTATGTATTCGGTCAGTCACACCAGACAACTACTTGTTAGAACCACCTACTTTAAAAAAAATTAAACATATTTTTTTCCCCCCACTTCTTTTTGAAGGCCTTGGGGATGGGGAAGTTTCCAGTTGAAGAGGATGACCACCAGGCTGCAGCCCATCCGCTGCTGTCCACTCCGCAGGATCACACCGGAGACAAGCAACACCTCCAACAGACAAGTCAAAACTAATTTCTATTTTTAAGGACAAGAAGCAGCCAGGGCAGGCTGCTGAGGAAAGGGACGAAGACCTCGACAAGCGGACACTACACGTTTCACACTGACATCCCAGGTAGGTCTCCTTGGAGCACTGCAACAATCAGCCTCCCCACACCACAAGCTTGCTGTCCCCACACGGACCATCACACCCTGTGATCAGACTGAAAAAGCACAGCTCGCCACAGCTCCAACCCGCTCTCCAGTGATCTCCGATTGCTTGCAAGGCTACAGAGGGACTGCTGCAGCATGATCGACCACCAGACCCACGCGACTGCTCCCAACCGCTGCAGGCTCTGCTGGTCTCAGCTGTCCACCAGCTCGCCATGGAGCCATGGGACAAAGAGTGTCAGATGGCTTGGAGAGTGTGGCAGCACCAGGGGATAAGCACACCAAAAAACAAGTAATAGTAATTCTTCTACTTCAAATACTAGACAGTCCAACTGCTGTGCAACCTCCTTCCATGGTCAAGTAAGGCACAGCACCTTTACACACCATAGCTGCATCTCACAATGATTTTCTACAAAGAAACAGAAAAATTTCTCTTCGAAGCTCACAAACCTCAAGAACTATTCGGTGTCTTAAAACTGAACCCAAAATTCAGGAGTAGCTCCCTTCCTGCCGCCTGTGAATGGATTGTGTGTCAGCACACCGTTGACCTCAACAGCTTGAGCTGGGGAGGAACAGAAGCTCCATCCCCAAGTCAGAAAAACAAATCATGTTTATTAAAAGCCCACAGATGACATTTGTCAGGAAGAACACCCCCTACTTTCTCTCCCTGAAGTCAGATTTCTGCACAATATGTGACACTTTTGTAATCTGGGATACTGTTTAATATCGCATCTGAAAAAATCCTATAAAATAGCCAACAAACGTGACAGTTATCAAGAAAGACTAAACAGACAGAGGAACACGGGAAACGGGTAATGTAATTCCAGCCAAGTTACTCGCTCTCTCGGGAAGGAAGGTTCAATAACCCACATTTCAGGAGGCCACCAAATTATTTTTGCAGTAGCAAAGGAACAGCTTCAGGAAACATGAGACAAACGTCTATCAGGGTGAGCTATAGAGCCGAGGAATATTCTCCAACAGGAAAAAGGAGCCCCAGTAAAACTGATTGGAGAGAGACAGACTGCGGGCGAGGTAACGTCAGCACACAGAAAACACGTTGCTGAATTTATGTGTAGAGGTGGCACACCAGTGAAAGGAGGTCACGTCTACCAGGAACGAACAGGGCTGCTCAAACCTCTGCCACAGGACTGAGAGCACAAGGTACAAGGGGTGCACAAGATTCAAAACCATCATACTTCCATATTTACAGGGAAATGAGATCCACCACAAAGGGGCAACTACAGTTGAAGTTTAAACACCAAAAGGAGCTTAGTTTGACCCCGAACAGAACAGTTAAACAGAAAAAAAATAATGGATTCATACTGCAGCTTCTTCAGGCACAAGGAAAAGCATCCAGATATTTAGATCTCCTTATAAACTCCTCCCCTCTTTATCTCCCTTCATTTCCTCCAGACAAACTGAAGTTACAAAACCCCAGATGCACCAGGATGTCTCCACATTGCACGATGCTCTCGCCATTGGGCTGCCCTGCAGCGAGAGCCGCAAGGATGAACTCCTAGCGGGGGGGTCTGTGCATCTCCGTTCTCTACACGCTGCGCTGCCCACAACCGATTCACCTGATTGATGCTTCTTCCCAGAACACTGCAGGAGGACCAGGATTCACAGATGCTCTGACACTTCATCCACATGAGACTCAGCACCCTCCTTCCAGTATCCCCCTTGAAATTTCCCTTCAACTGTTTATCACAAACACAACAGCCTGATCCCAAAGGCTGCAAGATACCCGGCGATTCTGCAGCGCTTTGCAAGGGACCTGCTCAGTGCACTCACCTTTACGCCAGCTGCACGAGGAAACACGAATTCGGTGGCTCTACTTACCTAAAATATTTTCATGCCGCAGCAATACAGTGTTGTACAACTCAGTTTCCCTGAACCAGGATTTTTCATCCCTAGAAGAGAAGATCTTCACAGCAACATTTTCTCCTTGCCACTGACCCCTCCAAACTTCTCCGTATCGGCCCTTTCCTGCGGGGGAAGAAACACCGTAAAGCTGTCACCTAACAATCCGCACAGGGCAGAAGGACAGGGTTAGCTAACACGATGGAAACCCAACAGTTACAGCCCCAATATCATACTGGTGTGGTTTGCTCACCCCTGCATACGCTTCTTAGCGCTGTTACAGTCACGCTGTGCTCCACTGGCCCCTAAATATTCCTGTTTGTTCCAATTCAAGCTCCGAGAGCACGGAGATCTCCCCCGCGCACGCTGGCGGAGCACAGGGGGTTTGCACGGGGCAGGGGTAATTATTCAGCTGCCAGCAACAGAAGCGCTGCTGCAGCTTAAGCAGCTCGGGCAGCACACTGCAAGCTCAGTGTACACAACACGAACAGATGAACTATGAAGTTCGGACAGGCAGGATACATCACGCTGAGGATACAGCCCTTACATTTCTATTACATTCCCAGCCCTTGCAAAAAAAAAAAAAAAAAAAAAAAAGAAATCGGCAGACAGACACACAAAACACAGAATGACAATTTAAAAGAAACAAACACACACAAAAAACCCCCACCCACCTACAAACAAAAAAAATGACAAAGAAAAACCCACAAAGAAACCAAAAGCCCACCCCTGTCCTGTGGGGATCAGGACCAAGCCTCTGACCCCAGGAGCTGCTGGAGCTGGACAAGGCGCACCGGCAGAGCTCTGGGCGTTGCCATTTTCACCGCAGCCCAAACCCAACAGCCGCAGGGGCTGTGCAACGAACTGCGCTAGACCCAACAACTATAAACATCCAAACTCTGCCCTCTGCCGCTCCCAGAAGCACATCCGAACCAGGAGGTACAACCAGATGAGGGGAGATACCCCACACTGACGCCCCAGCGCTGTCCCCCCAGGAGCCCTCCCGCACAAGCGCCGTCACCCGGTTCTGCTGCACCGGCGGAGCCACGCCGTCCCGGGAAGCGGCGCCAGCCCGAGTTAACGTGGGAGCTCCCAGGGAGACCCGCGTACTCATCCGTACGCACACCAAGGTGTCTATCCCAGGCTACAGCGTGCGTGTCACACGCTGCAGCTTCTGACAACCGCAGAGCACCGGAGGATGCACCGTGGCCCGAACGCAGGTGTGAACACTTGTGCCTGCCCAAAGCCAAAAGCCAGGGAACGCTGGTGAGACGTGGGCCCGGTTCCTACAAATTCAGACTCTTCTGTTTTAGTCTGGGGCTCGATTTAACACCCCGATGAGTTACAACTGCTAGCGGCTTACAGGAAGGTGTTAACTCATTCTGAGCTCAAATCGTTGAAGCAGCAACAGAAAACACTCAAAACAGGCTTTTTCTCCTGATAGCTAGTACAGAATCTTGGCTCAGTGTCTGTCGCAGGATATCTGTGACCCACATGCTTCCCAATATTACTAAATTAAAATGTAACACTATTCAATTAATGTATATATGCTGAAGAAAAATCTAATGGCTCCTTAAAATTAACACTAAAGTCCTGAAAAAACCCTAAAACCCCAGAAGAGTTTTAGGGAAGAATTACTGGAGAGATTCTCTCATTCGGGGGAAAAGAGCAGCAACAGTGCATCACTGCCTGCAGGTCCCAAAGCAACAGTGCAGAGCAAGGAAGCTGCAAAACATTCGTGTTCCCGTTCTAACGGCACAGGATCACACTTTCACTGCCACTTCAGTCACTTTGCTTGATGCTTCAGCTCCGGATCTCAAATCTAGAATATCTCTAATTCTAAAGCTTTCTAACTCAACACTATTTAATGAACAAATGTCTGTTTCAGTTTGATACTTTCAAACTTCAAATTAAGCTTGCTTTTCTAAAAGCAGTCTGTTTTGCTTACAAAGTACCCAAACAAGCCCAGTTTGTATTTTCTAACATCACCTTACAGAACAAAGGTTAATTTTTTCAATTACAAAGCAGAGATATTTGCCCCTCTCTTCTGCACACATCTGAAAGGAACTTTTTCTCTTCACTTTCCAAAACCAAGTATGTTCTGTAAGCTGAAGCCTGAAGAGTTCCATATATTGTGCAAGCCACTAAGGAAAGCAGTTGATTGGGACAGGAAATAAAGCCTCCTCTCTGCATGCGGTACCGGGACTCGGCACTGGGTGTGAACAAGGATTACACTCACCTACACACTCCACAAGGGTGATCTGGCGAGCCACCGTTCTTTGCACCAAGAAAGGAAGTCCAGAACCACTTCCAGATGTGCAGGAATGGTCCAGTAAATCCTGTTCAAAAGGAAAAGCCGAGGTTTACAACCAAGGAGAAACGAGGCTCGTCCCCGTTTACACGCACAAAGGCACAGCGCTTCGCAGGAAAGGGGAAGTCACAGCTCACTGGGATCTCCAAGGCTCTGGCCACGCCGGATCACGACACACCACTGCCATCACAGACGGATAGAGAACGGTCTTTGCAAGATCCACCACTTCAAAGACCATCGCGTGCACCGCGCAGGCTGGTAGGGAGCCATCCCCTACCCACGATCACTTTGTCTGAAACGCCACGCGCAGCACAGCGGCGAACAGCAAACAAAGCGAGCACCGCTGCATTCCCAGAGCTCTTATTCTGACTCTGATCTGGCACTCTAGTATCGCTTTGTTTAATAAACAAATCATTTTAATCCCTAGATGACAATGAATTTCCCGCCGGAGAACCAGGAAACCCGCTCGCAGCCCCTGAGCTCTGCCCTGCAGCGAATCCCACCCTCCTCCAGCCCTTCGTTCCTCTCTCCCAGTTCTGCATCCGTACCAGCTTCTTTTCCCCACTGAATCTTCTATATCCTGCAATAATTTGAGCCACCTCACTAAGAAATAAACTTTCTCTGATGTCTCCTATACCCAAGACCTTCACCCCTATAGTCAGCAAAAATAAAACCAGCGCTGACTTTTAACCATCCCTGCACTTTTCCCGTTCTTCCAGCGGTTTCTCCCTAGTAGTGCCTAGGAGGGCACAGCAGCACAAACGTGTTTGCGCTCATCAGACCCCAGCCCCACCGATCTGCAGTATCGGATAACCTCAGAATCTATTTTACGAATCCCTATGAATAAATGCACATCAGAAATACATTTACAATTTTTTGATTTTTTTTCACTAGTATAAACATACTCTAGAAACAGCCACAGCTGCAAGTTTCTCACTGAAATGGTAAGGCAGATGAAACCAACACGTTCCAGTGAGTTTTTTTCCGAATTTTAACCCGTGGCCTGCACACTGGCCACTTTGTTTGAAATAACGTGGGGAGGGCTGTCAGCTTTGCTGAAAAAACCCCGCAGACGGGTGTCTTTCGGGTCCGTGTGAGCCGAGCGGAGAGGTGACAGCCCACAGCTCGCGTCCTGGGGGTCACAGCTCCGGGACACCCGCACTGGAGAGGCGCCTGCCCGCGGGGACGAGCCAGCTGCCACCAGCACAAGCACCCGTCCCCGCACAGCCCGTCGGCACGGCCATGGGGCACCCGCACCACCCCGTCCCAGCAGGGTGTGCCATTCGGAGCCGCAGAAGGGATGTGATCTGCCAGGAGGGGAGAAGCATCGCCTGCCTGTCAGATGTCCTCCGTGCATTTCTACTCACACACCCCAGGCTGCTGGCTTCCCCGGAGCTGGAGCCTTGCTTCGCTGCCCCGCTCTCCCGCTGTGCCCCCCACCCCGAACCTGAGCCCCTCTGGAGCGGCTGAACTGCGCGGCAGCCCGGGTCCCCCATCGCCCACGCACCACGGTCCCCGCTTTGGAGAGCCCGAGCAGGGACCTCCACACCCTCGGCCATGCCTCACTGCTTCTCCTCCGACGTTCGGATCCTATCAGCCTTTCCAAAAGCTACACCCAGCTACTGTTACGGCTCGGACTGCCGTACTAGTTCAAACCATTAGCAACTATACTACTGGAACTTTTTTCCCCCTTTACAAAGGCAAACAGGATAAGAAGGCATAAGCATAATCACCTTTTTGATCTTTCCAGCAAACTACACTACTGGGCTTTAACCAGATCTGATGAAATCCCACTTCTAACATTTTTTTTAAATGAGTGCTCAAGAAAAAGATAATTTAAGAATGACAGCAGACTGCTATTTTGCTTTTTAGTACAAACAGAGCTCATTTTCCATCCTGCTTGCACCAGAAAGAGGCAAAAACTTATCTGCAGTGGCTGTAAAAACAAGATTTGAAGAGGTCAGAGCTCTCTCCATTCCCCACTAGGAAGCTTAGGCTTTAAGCATTCGCTACACTATAGAGACTAATCCTAAACGTAAACTCATCTAATGTGTAACAAAACCAGCAATTTAACACACACAATGGAGAAGAAAAATCTGGAATTTAAAAACTATTTACTGTTGGATGAACATCTAGTAACAAGGACCTATCGATTTTTTTTTTTTTTTTTCACATCACCAGCACTGGAGGCACAGCAGAGGCACGGTAGTTACTGTGTACTGTGCACAAAACCGCTCCATCAGACCAAACCCTTACAGTTAGCAACTTCTGCAGTGCCTTCTAAAAAGGATTTTGACTCATTCTTCTCAGGTTTTATCACTGTTTTCAAGTAACATTAAATGATTTGAAGTGCAAAAGGTTTGCAAATGGAATGGGAATGGAAATGGTCTTGCACTGATAAGAGAGAAGAGCTGGTAAGAGCTTCAAGGCAGATAACCAGCTGCACACATGCCCAGCTCAGGGTGAACATCTCAAAGCTGGCTGCTTCAAAGCAGTGACACAGAATCAAACCCTGTGGGCTAATTAAAGAGAGTCAAAAAAATCACCAAGTACAGCTTACACTATAGCAGAACAGCAGGGCAGCCAGGGAAAGCTGCTGCAGTTTGCACCACAGCTAAAAGCCAAAACGCTGTTATCAGTGGCCACCCTAGGGTCCCTCTAGAGCAGTATCCTGTCTGACTGTACCCAAAACCAACGCCCTTTATTAGAATATTACAAGTGGAGGGGACTGGGGTAACATATTTTAAAAACTGAATTCTGAGTAAGCAGTTCTCACTTCTTGAAATTCCCACCACTCTTCTGTCAACAGAATTTCTTTAATTTCCTAGTCATCCAAGAGCCCTTCTACTGAGATCACAGTGAAGTTTTTAAACTTAAAAATACTTCTCTTCTTCCCCTCGCATCTTTTCCAGCCTTTCAGGCTGTCTTTCATCCATCAAAGGTGCAGTACACTTTTACACCTTCCCTATCCCTTCAGGCCAGGCAACAAGCAGACACGCTCTGTTTGCTGTTTAGACATTGCTCCTAGGAACACGAACAGTTTGGCTGCGGTTCACAGCAATTCTCCAGGTCAAAGGAACTACACCTGCAAAAGCTATCCTCCGGTTAAATGTCATTTAAACCACGGCTTTGCGAGCACAGGAGTGCTAACTGTCATCCCCTGGCAGCAGAAGGTCCTGTTACTGATGCGGCCGTGTCTGGCGGTGGGACAGGAGACGTGAAGAAAGCTCACACAAAGTTTTACCAAGCACACACAGGTCACTTACTGCCAACGTGCTGTCCCCAACATTTGAGGCGATGAGTCCCTCAATTGTGCCGTACTCGGCATCTCTAGAATTGAGCCTCTCCATGTGGTTTTTCTGTATCCTCCGGATGATCAGCACAGCTACCGCAGAAAAAACTACCAACACTATCACCGGCGCCAGTATAACGATGATGAGTGTTTCCATGCTGTAACCCGCAGCTTCTCCTTGAAAAGTTTGCCCTTGGAGAGGGGAGAAAAAAAAAAAAAAAGGTGGGGGGAGAGAAAGAGGAAAAAAAAATAAATTTGCAAATCCCCAGAGAAAGTCTTTTTAAACCCAACATTAACTCTGCAGCCCCCCAGTCTGAACGTGAGGCTGTGACGCAGAGCTATGCAGTGTGAGCTCCACCAGGGCTGCGACCGCGGGGGCTCCTGCAGAGCTCTCACCACACCTGTCCCCAGGGGGACTGTGCAATGCACTCCCAGGCAGGACCTCAGTCCTGGCCCAGGCTGTGTGCTTTAACCCAGCAACACACATCATCCCACCTGCGGGCATCGGACATGTCCCCAGGGCGGGGAACGAAGCAGAAAGGGCCTCGCTGGGCTGACGAACCCTCACGTCCACCAGCACAGAGGGCATCCCGCTCCCATCACACCAGACGAGAGCCGAGCCGTTCCGTCCGGGCATTCCCTGCCGGCTCCCCATCCTCTCACCTTTAGAGGAAGGCAGCTGCGCGGTGATGTTCATGTTGCACAGGTACCCCTGGCAGCACTCCACAGCCTGGTCAGGAGACGGAGGCGTCTTGCACGTCATTTTCCCTTGTTCGTAGACTTGGAAGCAGCCTTTCTGGTAAACCTTAGCACCGTCGTTAATGCTCAGGGAAGCAAAACATTGCTGGCCTTGACAACGATCGCCGTTCCCGCAGGACATGCCTTCACACACACACTCGTAGGGGACCATGTTCAGCTTCAGTTCATCATCTGTGCGGAGAGTTGAGGAAAAACAGTCATATCCTCAATAGCTTCAGTTATACCCAGATAATGAACTCATGAGACACTAAAACCTTCTGTTTAAGGGAAGAACTACTACTTGCAGCTCCACCAAACAGGAGCTAACGATATTAATTTAGCAAGACAAAGACATGAGCTAGCACCCAGCCCTACTGCCCCCTCCAAGTCCTCCCATTCCCAGAGCTCGGTGACACTTCACATCCACTGCCGCGGGTGTACAACACAGGAGGGTCACGCTCACAAGGACACTCAGCAGAGGGAAAAAAAAACAGAACAGTAACAAACAAGGTAAATTTAAAACAGATTTGCTAAACCCCAAGATATCTCTAAACGGAAAGGGCTGTTCTCAAGCATTGCGGAGTTTACTCACTAGACCCAGTCCAGGCCATCTAAACTGGCAGCAGACATAGCTACGCAGGATTTAGCGGGCTCAACCAGCTTGATTTAGTGGGTTTAACTAGACAAGGCTTTGAGGAGCACCTTGAAAGAAGGGAGACACAGAGCAAAGGCAGGAGCAGCACACGCTGCCTGCAGGTACGACACCTCCCCTCCAGCTCCCGCTGCTGCAGCCCAGCCAACAGAAGAACCTCCAGGAAACTAAACTTCTCAGCATCCTCAAAGTGTCCCTAGATGCCAGCTGGGAACCCCCCACTGTGGCAGAACACAGCCCGGGGGTCACACCAGCCTCTGCCGGAGGGGACACGGCTCCCACCGTGCCAATGGACAGCACTGGAGGCTCTTCGGTTCCCCTGCAAACACGGGCGGGCGGTGGGAGCAGCCATCTCCGCTCCAGGCTGGCCCAGGGGAGGCACAGCTGGAGGGACAGCACAAGCACACACGTTTGTGGCACCTTACTCGTATTTACATTCTCTTTTTCAGTTCTGACACACACGGAAGGTTTCCAACCGCAAACACAGTGGATGCTCCTGAAATAGCAGCTGGGCTTATCGTGTTCTGGACTTTTTCAAGGCTATCATTAGAGTCTGCCCACTGGGAATGTAACTCTGTTTTCTGCTTTGTTTTCCTCCCCTCCTCCCCCAAGGAACAAATACACAAATATAATCTTCCATTTTTAAACCACGAACAAAAACTAAATTAGGGTCAGCATCCTGCAATCAGACGGCGTCCGTCACATTGATTTCAAGTACCGGTATGCACAACTCCAGCCATACATGTACCGAGTAAAACTTTGCTAATTTTGTGGAACTTTTTCTAAAAAAAAATAATCACGCCAAACATTCCTATAATCGATGTCCTGGTCCTCCTCCTCTCACAACAGCAGCAGTAAATCTCGAGCAGCATTGTGAGACACAAGCCCATGATCTGGGTTCATCGGGCTGAACTGCCGATGGCGTTCAAAGGCAGCGACCTGCAAGGGTCGTCCTGGCACAGCATGGTCAGGACCTGCCCAAAGAGCACAGGATCCGTACCTCCGGGAAGGACAGCAAGGACTGCCCCAGTGACCGAGACATCTCTGTCGCCATGGACAAGCGCTGCCCTGCGAGCTCGCTGGCGCGGTGACAGCCATCTCGGCTGTTTATCCAGGGACAGCAGAAATAGCTGCCGTGGGGAGGACAGCTGCCCTGCCCTCCGAGAGCCATACCGCAGCCACAAGGACAGTGAGTGCATCTGGCTCGCAGCCTGGCCCAGCCTAACGCTTCCCTCTTCTCTCGGCCCAGGGACCCGCCAAGACTGAGCAAAGCTGGCACAAGGCAGAGGAGGGGTGCAGGCAGGGACCACCTCCCCTCGCGTGCCGCCTCTCGCGGGAGCGCTGCAATCCCAGAACGGGACAGCAAGGGACCGGGCGGCCGCAGGGGTTAACACGGAGGAAACCTGACCTCCCTTCCCAGCAATGAACTATGGCTCCCAACACGCTGCCTGTCTGCTGGCGAGGTGGCTGCAGTCTGGGGGCTGTGGATCCCTCTAACGGAGCGTGAGGACAGAGTAACGCTGACGTACGTGTGAACTGATACAGACCTCTCCCCGTGTGCCCATGGACCAACCCGGATCAATCAGCTGCTGTGAACGTGGAAGAACTCCTGGGCTGCCAACGGAGATGCTCTCCTTCAGAACTGTTCCTGATGCCAAACTGCTCCTTTCTGCACTCGGGCGGTTTTCCAAACAGAGCTCCTCTATTTCGTTCACTTCTGCACTTTGTGAAATCAGCAATTACGAGTGCTGACTAATTATCCAGGTATTTCAGCAGAACAAGAACCAAGACTCTCCAGGTGTTAACCGGTGAAGGGGAAGGCGCAGGGTGTCACCCCCTGGGTGACCGCGCAGGACACGCTGTGCTGCCAGGGGTGCTCGTGGGCAGCACACCGACCGCCCCGGCCACCCCACCCCGACCCCCAGGACACCGACCCGCGGCACTGAGAACCTGGGTTCACGATGGAAACGTACAGATGCAAGGAAACAAAGACAATGAAGTTTATTTCGCTCCACCAGTCCAGTCTAAACTATTTCACAGCTTATATCAGACAGTTAACTGGGAAAAGACCAAACTTCTTCTCTCCAAGGAGAAATACACTGCCTGTGTTTCTGGTAGCACAACTTCATTTTGAGGTGATCCCTTGAAGAGCGACCCATTTTCCACCAGAACAGCTAGTACAACAGGCACTTGCTCACCTTCTCTTACTGGCATTACAGCAACAGTTTCTTCAGCTACCTTTGACTTGAAAAGATGCCTCTGTAATTATGGGACGTGGTCAGCAAATACTGAAATTATTTTTTTAAAGCATTAAAAAAGACATATACCAATTTTCTTTCTAAAGACAGTCTGTAATTACATTACACGCACCTTTTAAAGAAGGGCTCTAACAACATCAGCCCATTTCCTCCCCCGGGTGCACCACCATGGCACACGTTCCCTGTCGGAACTTCACAGACTCCAGCTGGAAAGGACCCACAAGGGTCGCCGAGTCCAGCTCCCTGCTCCTCGCAGGACCACGTTCCACCTTGCAGACCCAGACCGGCATACGAGTGTTGGGAGGGATAACCTGCCTGGTTTAGTTTGGGGCTGGAAAAAACCCAGCCTAAGCTTAAGAGGCACAATCCCACCCCAGTGACTCCTCTTCACCGCGGAGGGAGGCGAAGCCGAAAGGAGCGACACGCTCAGCCCCCAGCGCAGGCACGGAGCCCGGCCGGGAGCGCTCCCCCAGCCCGCCACAGCTGTGCGGCCACGGCGCCGTGCCTGCGCGGCCGCATTCTGAACATACACAGACGCTGCGGTCATCCGCCAGCCCCGGCCACCAGCCTGGCCTCAGACACACCCGGACCCGGCTTCCCCACCCCAGAGTTGTACCAGGGCTGTGGGGCCAGGCTCTGCGTGGGACCAGCTCCCGAGTGGGACGGCTCTCTTCAAACGGAAAACCCCGAAACCAAACCGGAAAGGTCACGAACCACAGGCCACGCTCATTTTAGAGAGGTGCTGAAGCCCCTTGCAGGACGAAAGGGACTTTACGCTTGAATGCCAAAATATTTACAAGCATCAATATTCTTTTTGTTTTTAAACAACTAGGAGTGGGGGAAGAGGTGGGATCTGCTAGGGCTTCACATCGTAATGAACCGAAGATGAAGGAAAGCGGAGCTGGAAAAATTCAGATCTCACCAGAGTCCATTTAACTGCACACTAGACAGCTCTTCGTGGTGTTAGCTTCCCTTTAGGATTCCTAGCCGTGGCAGGGAAACAAAACAGTAAGCTCGTAAGAGATGACTGCTCCAGGGTTATTTTCCCTTTCTCCACACATACAGTAACAAGCATTAAACAACGGCCATAATAATTTATTTTACATAGGATTTATTACTTTTAAAAAAGCCTTTGACTTTTCCAGCACTAACAAACAGCTGTTTCGCCTTACGAGTGTTCTCCAGATTACAAACCCCTGAAACAGAAAAGCACCGGGGCGGGGACACGGACCGTCAGCTGGAGAGCCCCGGGGCAGGCAGAGGTGCTTCCCCAGCTACCGCTCCTCACCCCAGGGTGGGAAAGGCAGGTCATGTCAGATTTTTCATACAAGCAGCTCTGAAAGCCGAAAAAACATTTTTGAGAAGAAGATAGCTGCACTCCAAGAGTGATACTCAGAGGCACAGTGTGATAATGCTACAAACCTGATTTCGAGATAACGTCAGCAGGTTAATGCATTTCCACCAGCACCCATCCAGCACTCCTCCCTTTTTCAACTGTCTCAGTTTCCTACACAGACGTGACTAAGGGAACCACCAGACCTCTGCGGGGGTTTTTATCTTCACCTTCCACCATCCATTCCAACGTTCCATTTAATGCACTCTGCCTTTCACTATGTGCATCAAGAAAATAGCAACATTCCAGCAGGGACTTCAGAGAGAGGCTTCACAGGGTAAATACAAGAGAACATGATATGCTGTAACACCTGACACGCTGCTCGAGTCACTTAAAATTTACAACAGAAAACCAAGTTACCCACAGAACACCTTTATCCAACGTTTTTAAAAGGCTGTTTGCAAAGTAGCAAGGATGCATCTTTCAGGTGGTCACCTCCCAAAAAAAATCCAGGAGACCTTCAAATGACCCATCACGGCCTCTCCTCTCCGCAGCAGTGGCAACACCCTCCTCCCACTGTGCTGAGAAGAATCTTAAATGCCCTGCGTGTCATCAAACCTTCACATGCACGTAACTGCACAGATGTATGAAAAGAGTCACTAGCCGCATCCAAACACCTTACTCAAGCAATCACAGAGAAGCTATCAAACACCACACTCAATACTCCGAAGAGTATTTTCCCAGAGAAAAAAAAAAAACCACTTTGCTTTTAAGAATGCGATCGACACCGCTGCACCTCAGCCCACGGGCTAGCCAGAGCCACTCGTTACGCAGCTCAGTACCCTGCCATTCAAAGAAGGGTCCCCACTTCCCTTCCCGGCGCTGGCAAGACCTATGCCCACCGCACGTGCTATAAATTTTCTATAGAAACAGGCAACAAACATCCTTTGGAAGCGGCTTGAGATAGACAAGCAAAGCCCTCACTGCTGCAAGGCTGGCGAAGCGAGCAGGGTGGCGTGGAGCGGTGCCGGGCAGCTCCGACAGCCCGGCCGGCGGGCACCCGGCTCCTCCCGCGGCAGCACGGCACTCACCTTGCACGCTCGGGGAGGGAAACGCCATCATCAGCAGCACAGGAAGAATCATAACTCCATCTGCCATCGCAGAGCTGCAGAAAGAGAAGAGACGTGAGAGCTGTGTACACCAACTGTTGTCTCAAAATGTGACCACCCCAAAGCCAGCGTTTAGCAACCTCTCTCATCAATTCCTCATGCACAACGCAGAACACCAAGGTTGACTGGTCGCCTTCTTACTAGGTCTTGATTCCCAAGTAATTTCCTTCATTTATAAAAGTAATAATTTATTGCAATTTCTTAACTCTGATTTTTTTTTTTAAGTCACAGAAGCATCATGTGCAACTACACTGCACACTCTTAAGCCCGCTAGGAGGAAAAGATGAACCCCTTCAGCACCAAGGCAGCATGTAAAATGGAAGATACACATTCAACCACGTATTAAAAAGTTAAACTATTATGAACTGAAAACAACGTCCATAAAACTGTATTGTTTGGGCTTTGAGGGGAAACAGAAGAGGTATCAGCCAGAAAACTCTGAATAACTTTCTTTAACCAGCAGAAACCACTGCTAGATGGCAAGAAAAAGAGCAAGATGTGTTTCATAGAATCACAGGATGGTTTGGGTGGGAAGGGACCCCAAAGCCCACCCAGTGCCACCCCCTGCCATGGGCAGGGACACCTCCCACCAGCCCAGGTTGCCCAAAGCCTCATCCAGCCTGGCCTTGAACCCCTCCAGGGATGGGGCATCCACAGCTTCTCTGGGCACCCTGGGCCACTGCCTCACCCCCCGCACAGGAAAACATTTCTTCCCCAGATCTCATCTCTATCTCCCCTCTTCCAGCTTCAAACCATCACCCCTTGTCCTGTCCCTGTACCCCCTGACCCAGAGACCCCCAGCTCTCCTGTAGCCCCCTGTCAGCACTGGAAGGTGCTGGAAGGTCTCCCCGGAGCCTTCTCTTCTCCAGGCTGCACACCCCCAACTCTCTCAGCCTGTCCTCGCACGGGAGCTGCTCCAGCCTCGGACCATCTCTGGGGCTCCTCTGGCCCCGCTCCAGCAGCTCCGTGTCTGTCCTGTGCTGAGGACCCAGAGCTGGGGGCAGCACCCCAGGGGGGTCTCACCAGAGGGGGACAATCCCCTCCCTCGCCCTGCTGCTCACGCTGCTGGGGATGCTCCCAGGACACGGGGGGTCTCTGGGCTGCCAGCGCACATTGCCGGGTCACATTCAGCTTCTCATCCCCCAACACACCGAGTCCTTCTCCTCAGGGCTGCTCTCCATCCGTTCTCCTCCCTGCCTGTATTTGTGCTTGGGATTTCAAATCTTCTCCAGTCTTTACAAGAAAATCAAAGCTCTACTTTTCACAGGTCTTAAACTCAGCATTTAAATGATCACTATTACCAAGGAACAGGGATTAACCACAATCCATCTTCATTAGGATTCAGCCCAACAAGAAGGTCTGGATGGCTCGGAAGGGCTCGTCTGTCCTGTGCTAATCGGCTCCTAACAGAGACCCTCTGGCCTAATCGTACGCCAACAAATTTCAGCCAAAAGGAGCAGTAAGTAGCACGTGCAAAACAAAGTTATCCTCCTCAACTACAGCACTGAGTCATTACCACTCTTCTTACATGTTAGTATTTGTCTTCATTTTTCAGATTTAATTCTAGTGAAGCAGATGAAATTTGAAAATAAATTGGATATTGCCATTTTTCTTTCAGATATCTTCTGTTGATGCCTTTCAAATCATTAGCAGGCTGCTTAAGTGCTTGGTGACCAAAGTCAAGCCATTACTTCTGTATTTACTTCCTGACATGGATTTGCTTTGCAGAACATGAGAAACGTTTCAGTAATTACTTCACCATCAGTGAAGATGATTAAAAACTTCAGAACCCAAGCACTCAGTTTTCATCCTCACAGAAAGGATCAGGCAGCGCCCACCACTCCACCTCCTGGAGCGGAGCTCTCCCTTCCAAACATCCATCCACCAACTAACTGCCTTCCTCCTCCTGGTACACGTCAACGCGTTCTTGATACGTGCCAATATTCAACCTTCAACAGTTATGCTGGAAACACAATGAACCGGAGTCGCACGTTGCACGATCACGGAGCAGAGCAGAAGGGAGCTATCCTAGGGAAGGGTTAGTTGCTCGGTGCTGCGGATCAGCTCGAAGGGGTCCATCACTCCGAAGGACAGTACCACTGCAGGACACAGCAATACCATCCTCGGCCACCACGTGTGCTGCCGCTGGCCGAACAGCTTACACCAGCGTTTTCATCAGCACTGCACTCCGGTAACTCTGCAAGCCCAGACAGAGGCGGCTCGTGAGACGTGCCCTCTTTCTTTCAACACGTCAGTGGTTCAAAGAGCAGAGGCAGAAAACTTTGATTTTAATGATGCTGGCCCGCAGCCGCAGCCGAGCCGGGCACGCCAGCCGCCCCGGAGCTGCTCGGGCGAGGGGAGATCAGGGCGAGCCTGGCAGGGACAGCAGCCGGTCTGCCCAGAGCCCTTCACGCAGTGGGGACACCGTGCACGAGGGAAAGGGCTTCACGAGAGATGGAAACGGACTGAGCAAGACAGGGGGGCTAAGACATGCAACAACAGCACGCTGCCGACAGCGCAGAGCAGCTGCCTGGGTTTCTACAGATGTGTAATGCATGGCTGCCACCTCCATGCCCAATTAAAAATCGACAGCGATTGTTTTCAGCTGGTGGGGAGCCGTCACACCGCCTCCGACACCACAGAACAGCTCAGAGCCCCGCAGCCACCGCAGCCTGCCTCCCTCCTCCCGGCCACCCACCCTGCCAGTCCCCCCACAGGGGATGCTCCAGCCCTTCCTCCTGTCCCACCCGGCTGAAACGGGGAGAGGAGGAGAGGAGCCTGCCATCAGCTGGCTCTGCCGGGAAGAAGGCTGGACACAAGAAACATGAGCTGGCCAGAGCGAAGGAATTTAACCTACAGGAAGCAGACCACAGCATGGAAACCAGGAAAACGCTGCAAGCTGCATGTACCTGTTTGTTTTCTTCTCAAACAGTTTATTTCAGTTCTCTAAAATAAATAAATATACATAGACACAGAAGCCCCTCCCCTGCACATCTCAGGAGGAGGAAGGTGGCAATCCAAACTGCATCCCTTGCAGAGGCACACAGCCTCCCGGGGCCAGTGCCCCGCAGAGACAAGCTCCCTCCCCAGAAGGGGAGCAGTAACACACTCGGGTGCTAAAATCAGCTCCACATCCTCCGATTCCCCACGCCCCCACATCAGGACACAGCCAGCAGGGCTGAGACAGACAGCGGTGCATCCACAGGGACGAGGATTTTCACCAGTCCTCACCAAAGGGATCAACTAAGGAAAAAAACCACGGCACCATGATAACAGTAATTCCTGATCCCTTCTCCAAAGCACTGTTTGAGGTTCCTCACGCTGGAAATTACAGGGAATTTTTTTATTAAATGCACGTAAGTGCCCAACGCAGAGGCTGGCATCCTTCGGCCGCTGCAGGAGAGGGGCAGGCACTGGAGCGAAGCTGCGCACTGGGACGGGCGGGAGCTGGGGCAGAAGCTGCTCCGGCTGGATCCCGGTGCTGCAGCCTTGCCCCGCGCCCGTGGAAAGTCCTGACGAATGTCCCACCTTCAGCCCCGCGTTAGCAAGCACTGCCTGTGCGAGCCTCTTGGGTAGGTTACATTTATGAACAGATTTTTCCTGTTACAAACGCCAAAATCAGACTATTAACAGACAATGCATTTTGCAGCATGCACGGTCCTCTCACAGAAAAAAGCCAAACGCTAAGAACTTAAACCTGCTTCTCTGAAACTCTGTTCCTGTATACATTCATTTTCCCAAAAGCCTCGAAGCATATTTTGTCTGCTTTCACAGAGAAGTGCTGAGCTTACAACAGCCCACCCTGCATGCACTCATTGCCGATCGAGCCCCTCGCCACGTACGTGCGGACTCGGCACAGCTCTCAGGCTTCTGCCCAGATGAAAATTAAACATGAGAAATAAAACTCTTCACTGTACGAAGGACATGTCAAGTCCTTAATCCCTGCTCTAAGGCCAGAGAAGGTTCCAGGTGGGACCGGGCAGGGTCTGCTCGCAGCCACGCCGTGACCCCGCCGTCCGACACGCTGTTCAGACAGCTGAAACCCTGCCAGACCTCGAAGAGGTGTCCCCGTCCCTCGCTGGTTGCCATTTCGCTCAGGGTATGCCTGTGCGCCTGGTAAGTCAGCAGCTAAAAATAACCCTGGAGAGCACGCTGCTGGCGTGGCGGCCGCGGGACACGAGCCAGGGGGGCCAGGAAACCCTCTCCAGGGGTCCCACCGGGCACCAGCCCTGCTCAGAGCCACCAGTCCGCAGGCACTGGGCTGGGATGGAGCCCTGGCGTCCTGCGGCTCCCAAACGGTGCTCTGGCTTTGGTGCTCTGGTTTTCACAGCCCCCCGCATTCCCACCGCACCCTTTCAAGCGAAGGCACACAAACCACACACAACGCTGCGGTCAGGCTTTTGCTCCGTTTCGCTTTCAGGTTATCCCAGCTGCAAACTGCAGACACAGCAGGGGACGAGTTTAGAGCTCCTGTTTCCACTGCTTAAAAAAAACTGACTTTTTTAAAGGCAATTAACAGTACACGCACACAAGAAGCAAAATCTGGTTCTAGTGACACCAGCAAGCACGTCTCTTCCACTTACTACTTGTTTAAAGAAAACGTAAGCTGTAAGGTAAAGAACAAAACATTCTTTAATAAAACTCCAGCACGTTGCTACGGATCTCAAGATCCGTCAGATCTAGTTACTACTCGGTGTCTTAATTAACGAGAACGTTTCCAAAGCAGAGGGCTGGGATTTAATCCAGTTAAAGAAAAAGGAACCAGAAAGCAACCAGCAAACACAACACAAAGTTTATTTTCCTTTCTAGACGTACCAATCTTCACTATTGACTGCAGCTCTTCCTGCGTCCTCTAGGAGAGCCACGGCAGCCACAGCAGCCACGAGAGGGCACCCGGCACGCAAATGCTGGGATTCGGGCACCCCAACACCAGGATTCGGGTACCCTATGCCATACCGCTGGGATTCAGGCACCCCAACACCAGGATTCAGGCACCCCATTGCCATACCGCTGGGATTCAGGCACCCCAACACCAGGATTCGGGTACCCTATGCCATACCGCTGGGATTCAGGCACCCCAACACCAGGATTTGGGTACCCCATTGCCATACCGCCGGGATTCAGGTACCCCAACACCAGGATTCGGGCACCCCATTGCCATACCACCGGGATTCAGGCA
>WKFP01014881.1:447904-471547 GCA_011057875.1 Pterocles orientalis | reverse complement strand
ACACAATATCCAAAAAAAAAAAAAAAAAAAAAAAGAAAAAATCTCACCCAGGCAAAGAAGCGAACCAGAAGCAGCACCAACCGCCTGCCGAGCGGGCTGGGGAAGGCAGGAGGCACGCACCTACACCCTCTCCTTCAGCGGGGAAGTCGCTGGTGCCCAGACCAGAGGCAACCCCCAGAGAACCAGCAGAGCAGCTGAAGGCCCGGGGTGTGCAAGGGGCGCAGAAGAGACCAAAAATAACACAGGCAGACTCACAACCTCATCCACGGGCAGCAGAACTTCTCCGTGGGGCTGAAGGAGACACAAGCGGCTTGTTGTTAGAAAGCCCGGGTGTAAACGTTGGGGTTGCGTGTAGGTATTGCATCAACACAGGCACCGTCAGCAACCCGACGGTGGACGGCTTTCTCCAGCGATGAAGCAAGCACAGACATTTCTAAATTGTTCTGAAAACCCCAATATGTATTGCAGCTGGTGCCTTTGAGTCCACACGCATCTTTTTCCTTATCGTTTATTGCCTTGCAGGGTAAATAAATCCACCAGGAGGCAGCTATCAAGGACTAACATTACACCACGGACCGGCTTTCCCCTGCAGAGCCCGCACGCAGCAACATCCCTTAAAAAAAAATCTCACAAAGTTACTGCCCACGGTTCACTGGTCATGTCGTCAACGTGAGCACCCTGAAAGTTGGGTTTGCAGCTCCCCATGTGCAAAGAACCAACTCCACATGGTTTCGTTTAGACGGGCTAATTAGCAGATGTGCATTTGCAAGCAGTTTCGTGACGCAGCCAAGCACGCAGCAGCTTCATCTCACAACACATGTGCCTGAGGCATCGCGCAGGTATCCGTTCGAGACACTAATAGATATATATGAATTATTGCGGCTTCTCACACATTTCGCACGTAAACAGAGATGTCATGTCATTATACCACATACATTCTACTGCTACACAGGTATTCTCACACGGCGCACAGACGGTTCCCACCAGAGGGAACACTACACGCTGCAATTGCCACGAAAACAGCTCCATTGCACATCTACGAAGTTTCTTGGACATTTTCCCCGTTAAAAACAACCTGGGGTACCACTCACTTTGCTATGGCCGTTCCAAGTGCCTGCACAAAGTGAAGAGAATTTCCATAACACTGGCGACACTGTACTTTCCCCCGGAGCTGTTCTCTCTCTGCAGCCAGTACCTGCTGTCAGATCTCGGCGCAGAACTTCCAATGAAGATATTAGCTCTCTCTAAACTAAACAGAAAGCCTGGACTCATCCACCAGCTGTGCCTAAGACCCAAACACCAACATTTTCAACCAACAAATTACCAGAAATAGCCTCAAAAGCAGTGTCTGTGTTCTTTAGGGAAAAGGAAAAAACCACACCAAACCAAAACACAGAGTAACAGCTCCTTGCCTTTAACTTACTCACAGTCTACCTCTGAGACCTGGCCTGCTTCCATCCCGCTGGCAATACCTGATCTATTTACTAAAGGTCCTCTGTGTGCAGTTTGTGACGAGGGGGTCCGGGGGAACGCGCTCGCACCGCTCGCAGGCGTTTCGGATTGACTATCAATCGCTGCTGGGATGGCAGCCCAGGCGCGTCGGTCGTGACAGGGGATGAAAACAAGCAGCAGGGCAGAATCACGGAGCCGGATTCACATCTGCACAGGAGGGGCAGGCAGTCTGACGCAGGATCAGTCCAGTTTTGTCGGAGCGTGGCTGCACAACCCGTTTGGGCCAACCGAAGACACAGCAGTGCCAAAACCGGACGCCCAACATTGTCCTCAGCTCGCTGCCACGGCTCTCAGACAGCTCTCGCTGATCTCGGAGATGGGCATCCCACCAGTAGCACCAAAATCTTAGGCTGCTTTAAGAAAAACAAAAAAACCTCAAGCAAACAAATGAAATTAGTGAAATACACCTTCAGTCCCTACAAGAGAATCAGCAAGGCAGACAGGAGGGTCTTGACCATCACCCCCCCGTGCTCCAAATGAAGTATACTCGTTAGCAAAATCTTGACAACCCGCCAAGTAAAGAAATATTTCCATCAGAACATTCCTCTGGGATTGTTTGGTTTGTTTTTCACATCCACAAAGCTCCATTTCGATGGCTCACTTTCCCTTTGTCACGCACACAGGTTTGGTTCAGCAAAGAGCCCCCCGGCAGGCGAGCCGAGACCACCACGGCGTGAGACCACTGAAGAGGAACGCTGGGACACCCCCAGCCACGCTGCACTCTCGAAAACCCGAGCAGCCCCACCAGCCTGGGGAAGGTTCCAGCGGGGGGACGGCAGGATGGCAGAGGATGCTCTGCACTGCAGCTTCACCAGACGGCCAAGCACAAGGACTGACAGCAGGCACCAAATCCGCTGTGCCCGTGCCACGTCCTCAGCCCTGCCGCCGTCCCGGGCTGTGCCACCGTTTGTGTGCTCTGCGGGGATACCCACACAGCCCTGTCCCACGGGCGCTTTAACTCCTCCAGAGAAACGAGTTATCATCTTAAAAACCAATAGGGCTGAAGTTTCGGTCTGGGTGACTATCAATCTAAGATCAGGACTGGTAAATGTTTTTATTAACTATTTTAACAGCTAGTGTATGTAACATTTACAGTTTCTCGTAGAACACTTCAGCCAACAGAAAACATATTTCTGAAAACAAACCTTTAGCTTCAGCCTCACCCAACAAAAGTACTAACTTTTTTTAGGGAAAGTTCATTTTTTTCTGGTTCTCCCCTCTTTTTTCTTCACACAAATTTCAAATACTCGTTTCTTTCCCTGGGGTTGGTTTTGTGGGTGCTGGTTTTTCTCTTCCAGCAGAGAAGGGAGGGTGTGATTGTGCGATGTGAACAGCATTTACAGACCATCTCACCCCAGCAAGCCCTGCGAAAGATAAAAACGCAGTCTAGATCCTACAAATGTATTAATTAAGCAGCGTCTCACTGCAGTCTAGTTCTGTGTTTTCACATATGCAGGGACTGTAAGAGGTGCAAATGCTTTTTATTTTCAGCCTCTGATGTTATCAGGCTGCTGGAGCTCCCTCACTGCCCAGGACTCTCCAGGTGACCCCTTATCTTTGTCCCCACCTCCAGGGGGGACCCTCATTTGCACATCAATAATCCCAGCGGGGATTTCGCCTGCCTCGGTAAATCCGAACCTCCACAATTATTTTCACAGGGTCCTCACCACAAGAATACTCTACTTACCTTCCTCAGCCCAAGCATCACAACCACGATGCAATTCATGGTATTTTGACAAAAAAGTCAGATAAAAAAATTCATTTTAATCCTTTTCATTGCATTGGCAGAACAATATAACTGCAGCATGACACAGCAAACGCACAGCTGTTTGTTAAAATAAAGCCACCAGGTCTATAAAAGGGAGCAGGACAGGAGGGCGAGATGCACCGCGGAGCTCTGCCAAGGGGAACGGAGCTGCGGGAGCAGCCCCACGCGTGGCCCTGTTCGGTGGCGAGGAAGAGGAGGGACTCTGGGAGAGCCGGGTTTTACACCTCGGGCTGGTCGCTCACGGATTACGCGGGGATTAGAATAGCATTCTTCAGGAGTGATGGCTTGCTACAAAGTGGGAAAGGTTAAGGGACATGAAAAAGTCAGGTATTCGCTTTGCGTGCCACGTAAAGCTTAACTGCTCCCAAACATCGGCGAGCCAAAGGAAGCCAAATACAAATTAACAAAATATTTTTAGAACAAATCAGACTGAGAACAGAAGTTCCTAACAGCCCATAGGCACGTGCTGCTGAACAGCCTTTCATCTCATCAGATTCCTTCATTAACTGTTACTTTGGAGTCCAAAACGCTGAATGCAATTAGCAATCCAGAAAAGAAGGAAACACCCTGCTGCACGAAAAGTAAAATTATTCAGAGATTCTATTGCACCACCACAGAATTTTAACAATACTGTTCTACAGTTTGGTCTTGCCTGTTTGGACAGGCCACAGCCCTATTACTGTTCCTGAACAGACAAACCCAAGTCACACTGCAGGCACGGTGGTCCACCTTCCTGCTTCAAAGCAAAGCCACAGCGGGTAGACGCGCTGGCCCCAGGACTACCTGGGGTTCTTTCCCAGCCCCTGGCAACCCTCCTCCTTCCGCTGACACGACACAAATTGGACAGTACTGTGCAGAGGCGTACAGAACCTCATTACATCTAGAAACATCCCGCTGGAGGGCCAGCCACCGCTCTAAGAGGAACGTAACTCAAAGCTGAGTTTAAAGAGCTATAAGGTAAGGAGCAGCTGGGGTTTTTCCCCACCCCAGAACTCTCCACCGAGTGTCTGTCCCTCCCACACCAGCGACATTAACCTCAAGGTTACTCTGCTGTTCGCACCACCGCTTTACCCTGTTCCCACCCTCCACCAGGGCTCTGTCTGGCTCCTCTCCCCTTGCTCGGCTCGCACTCGCCCAGCACACCCTGCAAGCTGTTCTCCTCCTCTCCCTGGGCTTCGCAAGGCTCCACAGCCTCACCCGGGTCTCTGCCCCGCTCACGTCCCACCCAGCAGCCCCACCTGCCAGCACCAGCCCAGCCAACATTCAAACCTCTATGCAAAACCAGCTCCAGATCTTTCTTTCCAAATTCCTCCGTCCTGACATTCCCTGGTGGCTGTTCCAGCTGTGTTTATCCTCATCTCGCCGGCAAACACCCGTGTCCCTCCCGGTAACGAATCACCCTTTCACGGTCACAGCCGACGTCCATCCTCGCCACACCACGCAGCCCTCAGTCCAGCAGTCGGGTGTCACCTCTCCCTACATCAAATTTACTCCAAATACATACAATTCCGACACTTCTTTCCAGAGCTGTTGTAAGTGCTCCCTTTCCACCTATTTACCTGTACGCGTGGAAATCCATGCATCTCACACGGTCTGGCCAAACCCGACTGTACTCATGTACCTTTGGAAAACCGTTCCATACATTTACCCAGACTTCCGTTTTAATTGCTGCTACAGATGCCAAAAGCAATCAAATTACTGCTTAACAGCTAAATTGCCATAGCTGACCCCGCACGTACTCCATGCTGCAAACTGCAAACGTGCAGCGAGGTGCCAGCTGAAATTCCCTTCGCAGACAAGCCCGGCTCTGGCTCTGGATGAACGACCGCCCAAGAGCAACTCAGCTACGATCACGCAGAAACAAAGCCATACTCTCTTGATTAAAGCGAGCTGATGACATACATCCACTGGCAATTTCCGAGGCTCAGCACCTCCACATCGCAGACCCAGCCACGACTGAAGACAAGCCAAAGATAACCTTCACCAACCGCTTCCGAAAATAGGAGGCACCCAGACATGCTTTGGGTCGAGAGCCCTCCTCACGGATGGGAAGAAATGGAGTAAGAGACCATTCTGAACAGAAGAAAGGATACCCCTAGTAGGTGACCCCTTTTTTTTTTTTTTTTCAATGTCAGGACTTATTTGGCATAAAGCCACCTTCCTCCCAGATGAGGATGCCCAAGTTAAAAGTGAATGTACTTCCCACAAATAAGGTTTTATGGAAACTGTTCCTACAAAAGGGGCAAAGAGCGCTGCCAAAGGCACAAGGCACAGAATTTTGGATGCCCTGGACAGCTGTGGTCATCAACCCGTCAGTGTAGATGACAATACTGACGGAGAGGTCCCACCGTCAGTAGGAAAGGTTGCCATGTCCCCATTGCTGCCCCATGGAAATGGAAAGCCAGACCAGGCAGCAGGGCCAGGTCCACCTCCACACCAGTCTGTCAAGTTTTCACCCGGCTCTTGCGAGCTTCACGCTGCAAAACTCTCCACCCAAAGAACAGCAACAGAACACAAGCCCAGGTTCCCAGCAGCGTGGGTACCATCCCGAGCGCTCTGAGGTCAGCAGGAACACGGGTGCAGAGGCGAAGCGGGAGCTGCCGTGTCTGCCTGTGAGCGTTCAATCAGGCCAGGAATCATCTTCACTTCAGCCGGACTAGACGCTAAGGAAACCACAATAAAATGGACTGAGCCATCCAAAATTATTCTCAGAAAATAGGCCAGACCAGGCATGAAAACATCTGGGCTTGGCTTGACTCACGAACCACATGAGCAAGACACCCCACTGCTGCCCGCGGGCAGCCAGGCGGAGGAATGCGGAGCAGCACAAAGGTAGGCAGCAGGAGTCTCCTCCACGCACATCTGCTCGCTGGGTCTTCCTCCAGCAAGCATGTGCAACAGCCCATTTACTCTGAAGCTTTTCCTACAGCCCCCTCCCGCAGGATTTCTAAGGATGGTGCTTCTGGGGGACCAGGCAATGCTTACCCAGCCACAGCGGGCCAGCCAGCGCCAGGCACGCACTCCCACCTCCGTGGAGAAAACAAGGCAGAAAGGGTTCTAGCATTACAGCCCTGGCCACGTTAACACACACATCCGACTGGCTAAGGCTGCACACGCTCCAAGTTTCTCTCACTCTGCTACACCAGTATGGACCAGTTCCCTCCCACCCACCCAAAACACAGAGCCAAACCCTTGTTTCCATAAATTACACAAGTAGTGGTGATGCGGGCAAGTTTATCCCAGTTCCCAGCAGCAAACAGAGCAGACTGCAGATACCAGAGGAGCTGTGACAGCGTGGCTCCTCCGCCACTCAGATGAGCCCGTGTCGGCACGATTAGCTTCCAGCTTTACAGCACTGAACAAGGCAAGCGACAGGAGCATTCGTAAAAACGCTGCTCGCGGAGGTCAGAACAGCCTGGAGGCCAGCTACGCCGCGCTGGAAGGGACAGGCGGTGGGGGAGCAGTTCGCTGGCCAGAAACTGCTCTTCCCTAGTCTGGACAACAGGGGAAAAAAGTTAAGGAGGAAATAAGCAGAACTACAGCAATCGTTTGAAAATAAAGTGCTCATACATTTTATAAATAAGCACGACAGGAGGAACAGGTCAGGAAGACACAGCACATTTCTATATTTAATATAACAGGCAAAACGAATAGACTATTGTACGTATAACCCATAGACTGGGGCAGGACATTGCATTCCTGGCCACCATACATACACCTAACAAGCGCTTCAGCAGCTCACTTCAGAGCGGATTCACCCCAGTCCCTTTGCTGAAGTTGCTGCTATCGCATGTGGCTCAAAGCTGTCCAGACGAGCCGTCCCCGGGCCAGACCTTTACACCCACATTTCAGGACGGAGCACACGCGGCACACAGCAGAGAGCTCGCAGACCAGCACATGCATGCCCAAACCCCTCTGCAACTCGCAACAAACGGAGCTCACCAGGCAGATGAGCTTCAAAAAAAACCACCCTGGTGCTCCGAGACAGGACTCTGACATAGCTCAGAGCCATGAAGCCATCTCACCCTGAAAGCACATTGCACCGACACCCCTCCAGCCCGGCCCCACGCCCCCAGCCAGCACCCCTGGGAAGCCACAGAAGCTAAGCACGTGGGACTGGGATGCACGCTGAGGGGGAGGAAAAAGGGGGCTAAGAATTAACTTTTAACTGGGAAAAAAAAGGGGACTTGCACAGCCAAACAAAACCCCACTGCTGCCCAAGTTAATGTTTAGTTTCACCGCGGTGCTTCCCAGCCTCTGCAGCTGTCTCCTGCAGTTGGCACTCGTCATTGCCAATCTGGGACTTATTTCCCGTGAAGACGACATTGTTTTATTGGCTACTTAGGCAGCGCATGCACCATTAATGGAGTTTTTATCTCTCCATTTTCCTGTCAGTGCAGAACCAGCCAGTCTGACTCTGTTAACATTAAGAATGCTTATTTTCCCCCCATTCGCTATCTCCAAGCCAAAACAACATCTGGAACTTCAGCCTGCCGTACAAAGAAGAGAGACAGATTAACACTGGAAAAAGCTACACAGCAGCTTCCACAGCTTCATACGCTTCTGCCTTTATCCCAATTTCCCACATGTATCTTCCAAAACAGCTCTACTGGGAGAAAAACCGAGTCCCTCACACAGCCTCCCAAGCACAAGCCCTTTCCACTTCAAAACAACCCCCCAAAAAAAAATATTATCAGGAAAAAATAACAGGAACAAAACTGATAGGAAAGTTTAGAGTAGGAATTTACCATTGCTCTTTAAACAAAACAAAGGTGACTTACCAGTGACCTAGAAAAGGAAATTAAACAAAGAAATATTACTGGTGTGTGTTACTTGATAAAGTAATGGAAAAAAACCTGGCGCCATTTCAGCATCCATAAATGTCCCACTTTAACAGACAGCTGTCTCCAGTGTCATTTAAGTATGCTTTTTGCTTAGATCATGTTCAATGAATCATGAAAATCAATGCAGAGAAAAAGCACCAAACCACGCTGCAGACATGCACAGAAACCGAGCGTGTACTAACTAGCACCAGCCTCTTCGGCAGAGGGACGTGCCAAATAAACACAGACTAGTTTTCCCAACAACATTTATTTAACTCTTGGTAGTTAATTAACAGAAGTCATGACTACTGGTTGTTTTCTAACCAGCTATCACACTGGCCAGAACTAGGAACTCAAGGCTCACCACCAGAAAGCACTCTCCCTCTCCCCCCAGACAGCACACCTCGCCTTGGCCAGGACCTGGCCTCCAGCCCGACACGCAGCTCCCCGCCGCGGGCACGCGTTCAGCGTCCCTGGGCGCTCCGGGAAAGCGCAGCCAGGTGATCGCGGCGGAGATGTTTTCAGCCCACCGCTCACCAGCAGCGCCCACCGCCCCAGCCCGGGGCTGCTGGAGCCATGGACGGGCTGCGAAACCCATCCTGGTCCTGGGGCATTCAGCCAGCCGCCGTGCCAGCCGTCCCCAACAGCCACGCTGCTGTGTCCTAAGCGATGAACGCCGTCAGAGGAGGAATTTTCATTTCTGTAACACACAGCCCCCCCCGGACAATTTATACAGTTTATAGTACCGGGCTGCAGGAAGCTGCCTTGCTGCTGAAGCGCTGCCAAGCGCAGGACTTTCTTCAGCTGACAATCACGTAGAGTGAATTTGAATGACCAAAGAGGAATAAAGTGTATGTTTTCAGGAACAAACAAAACACGTCACAGGTTTCTACATCTAGCAGCGGAGTTTTAACATAACCCAGAGTGGAAAGCAATTAAAATAGTTCCTGTTGAACAGAATCCACCGTGTCGCAAGTGGAAGGACAGAGTGCCAACCACTCCATTGTGCAACCGCTTGAACAAACCCTCGTTGCAATGACCATCAGCTTCAAACAGACGTCTCATGCCAACTTCAGGGAAGCAACAGCAGCATACACTCAAACGGCAACTGGCTGCTGAATATACACAAAGAAACCTCTACGCGACCCTCCAGAAATTACTACTGTTTTAGCAGATTTTTGCTTTGCACCCAGCTGTTTCTTGTTCCCAAGGCACCTAACAACTTATGAGCCATTTCCTTTCTGAAAAGGAGGATTAACTCAAAGCAGCAGTACTCGGAGGCAGTCACATCACATCGCAGCAGCCAGCAGCAGGGCTGTGCCATCACCCGGTGCCACCGCAGGCAGCCTGGCACTCCACATAAAGCCAAGCACCGGCGAGCAAACAAGCAGATTAGAGACAAATAAATGGACTATCAGTGCTCTTAATACACTGCTTTTCTATGTCACCTGGCCGAATAAACACAGAAATTACTAAAACTTCTCCAAAACTCCCAGAATTGACTGAATAATATGAACTCGACAATCTGAGCTAGTAAAAATAAGTCGTCCCTACCGCCTTGTGCAAGTCATTTGCCTTTTGCTTGTGTAACATTCACTGCGGACACGGACAAGGCTGCATTCGTTTGTACTGGAGCTTTGGACTTGAACTGTTGGCTGACGGAAGAGACCTTCTTATCCTGCCTGCAATTTTCAGAAAAGATCATCTAATATTCCTCATGGATTCCAAGAGCAAAGATAACCAAGACCAGGGCTCGCAGAGTTTGAAACTAACGAACCAGCGAACCACTACTGCACAAAGCTGGGTTTTGATCAGGTTCTTTTTTCATGAAAAGCCCTTTATACAATCAAAGTCATCTCTCTGCCTAAAGTCTTCCTGAATTAGAAGAGCAACGCAGCATTTTCTTAACACCTACAATACATTAACCTGAGATTTAGCTACCTGCAGAAGTTACACGGCATAAATCATTTAACTAATAAAAACACCTTGATTTCTCCTCTTTTTCTGTTCCCTTCCCGACACCACGATCATCTTCACTCACTCCAAGCCTTCAAAGCAATTATTTTCACTCCGTTTTCTGGACCGCTCCCCTTCACCTTTCCATCGGCCGCCTGCCCCTCCAGCCATCTTCTACACTAGCAGAGTAACTTCCAAACATTGTCACCTCAACTACCAAAGAATTAGGCGGAACTTGTGCTAGCATCAAAGAAAGAAGGTAAGGGAGGCAATGATGAATGGTGCCCGAAATACCTCCTCCTTCAGCCAGGCAGCCGGCAGGGATGTGGAGCCAGGCTCCACCTCAGCCAGGGCACCCCTGCAGCAGAAGGCAGCTCTGTTTCGTTAAAGTGGCTTTTATAACTGAACGCAAGGCCTGATCTCAAACTACTTTTTTCCAGCTGGGATCAACACCTTTTCTATCCCTTTTCCCCTCCCGGGTTCTGCAGGGCGCAGGCAGGGTGCCGGCCAGCGGTGATCTCTAGCAATGGCACCATGCGTTCACCAGCACCGCATCTGGGGCTTGTGTCCAGCAGCGTTTGTTGTCCCCAAGTTAACTCCCATCACAGATACATTTCTTGCAGCAATGTTTTATACCTAGGAACAAGGGATCTTTAAATAACGGCCCTTGTAGGAGATGACTTCTTACCCGCAGCTGTTTAGAGCGCCGTGTATGTCCGTACATTACCGTTCAGTTCTGCTCCTGAAGCAGCGATTAAGCTATCCATCTCTGCTGTGCTCATCACACTGCTTGCTTTCGCTAAGTCCTACAACCATCCTACCTCTGTCTGCCTCTGGTCATACAATCTCACATTAGCACCACAGGCAAGCCAGAGAGCGTAAGGTGGTTCTTGTCTACAAACTGCTGGGAAGATGAATTCTGAGCAAAGGCTCTGCTCCATCACCTCTATTTGACCGTATCAACGCAGCCTCAGCTCGCCCGTCACCAGCTGGGGAGGACAGAGATGTTTGAACAGCTCTGCCACCACCCCTGCAAAACCCCGCGCTGCCAGCGCTCCACCACAGGCACCGGCAGCAACGCCAGCTCGCTGCAGGAGGGCTGAGCGGCGGAGCAAAGCCCCCAAACACGAAGGTTCCCACAAGCAGGACTGCAAAGAAATCAAACAGCTTCAAAATAATTCTGTGGTAAACGCCCTAGAGGGAGAGCCGCCAAACGAGCAATGGGGAGGGCTGTACGAGCTAGGGATCTTTGCAGGTCTGCGCTGCTCCCCAGGAGCAACCACCCCTGGCCACCTGAAAATCCAGCCAGTCTGCACAAGCTGCTTCAGACACGTAACTGCCCAGAATTATTTTAGCACTACTCAGAGTACTTCATCCTTCCTAGGCTGCTCCAGTTCTCTGCACCACAGCTCCAGAGGCTGTGTCACACCACACTGGCTTTAGAGAAATTCTCTTGGAAGGGTAAAGGTTCCTCTGGACCTTCCACACTGCTTTAAGACTCTACTCCACCTTCATCCCCTTCCTCCTGTCTCCTCCCTCAAATTAAAAATCTTATTCTTAGAAATGCATAAAATGACAGCGACATTCATTCAAAGCGCTCGATACCTGCAACCCTCCTCAGCTCACGCTGGATAAATCCACAGCAGGAATACCCAGCACCCGTGAGGACAGCCACGCTCCCACCGCTGCAGCCGCTCCAACCGGGAACTCTGTACTCCGCACGGAGGCATGGGATGGAAGTTTCTTTGGACTACTACCAGGAAAAACGTAGCTACAGAAATGCAAAATAAGCCCTACTGAGTAACTGTGTGAACATGATGATTCAAAGAAAAGCTAAGCAAAATTCAAGGTTTAAAACAAAACAAAAACCAACAAACAACCACAACCAAAAAGCCCCACACCACTTGGAATTTTACCTGGTTTTCTGAAGTTTTCAAAACAGCATTTTACATTTGCACAGGTGGAACATTCATTTCAGGTTCTGGTATGCATTTAAATGCTTCCAAACTGATCATGGTGATTTACCACGTCGAGTCACTATTTAAATAACTGATTTTACAGCTGATTTTGCACTTATATTTTGTACTTTTCTAAAGAAAGGTTAATTATTGTCCAATACAAATTAACATAATGGTAAAACTAAATATGGACTCTAAAGACCATTTCCCAGGGAAAAAGTCAGTCTTGTTAAGAACAATGGGATGGAAAGGACGAAGATGACTTTCAGAGCATGCTCTGCTGGCTTGCAGTCGCGGGGAGGGACAGCTCCCAAAGTTACTGCTGCAAAACTCTGCTTACCCCAACCAAGAATCCAGGCACAAGAGATGCAAGAAGCGTGCGCAGCATTAGACAGCGTGAGAGAAACAGAGCAAGCAGACTGCAGCACGGCAAGGAGGGAGCACAAGCAGCAGCTCACAGGGAAGGGCAGCAGGAGTCAGAGCTGCCCGGGAAGGTCACCCACCAGCTGCGTGCCGTCCCGGAGTGAAAGATCTGAAGTACTTGCAAAATCTCCGAAATATCTTAGATTGCAAGGGAGTGTTTAACCACCTTTAAATCATCTTCATTACGCAGCTGGGGTGAGCATTTAATAAGCTTTATTTAGCATCTACTGGGTTAGTTTATGAAAAACAACAAGCAGACAAAAATACAAATTAAACTAAACCCAAACCAGTTCAACCATTGAGGTTAAAATTAACTTCTACACTCCAAATGCACAACAGCAGGGTGAAGTGTATTTCTGCAGGACCTCAGCCTCGGTATTGCTTCAGGGGTGGCTCAGCTCTGGGATTAAAATCTCATTATTTCCCCAAATTCCTCCACTGCAGTCTAAGTTTTAGCTTTCTAGTTTTTAACTCAATTCAGAGTAAAATCAAATGCTAATTTTTGTTTTGCACATTTTACATGGAAAATCGTTACTAGGTTCATTTATTTTATTTAAACATTTTCAATTCCTCACAACAGAGAAGATGTGTTTTCGCGGGGGGTTTTTTTTTTTTTTTGTAAGAAAAGTGGCCTGTCAAGATCAGAGAGTCAACAGGATCCCCTCTTAACATTTAGATATTGAATATTTCCTCAGTGTGTCTAGAAACGGATTGAGTACTGTGTCAGAAAACCCACTTTTATCCTGCTATGTGCGAAAACCCACACGAACAGTAAGCTATAACTCATGGCTAGCCATACCAGCCTCATTTATTTCCTTTGGTGGTGGTTTGCTTCTTCACACAGTAACTACCGTAGCCTTCTTGACCAGCAATTACCACCCAGAAAGATAACACACAAAGTGTACTTTTCTCTTCAGGCAGTAGAGCCAGGAGATGACTGCCGACCAGCTGTAATGCTAAGAACAATTTGGGTAAAAACTATAATCTGCATCAAATCACCAGCCAACACTTTTAACAGACATCTTTTTTATACAACGGCGATGGGTAAACTGAGAATGTTAAATCAGATACCTACGGCATGTCTTATGGCATGTCCAACATTCATTTTTTCATTAATACACCATTCCAAACTGAATCTGGGACGTCCTCCATCCTCCCGGGACGTTTAGCAGTGCCGACAGCACGCACACAACCTGCTGAGCCGCTGCCACGTCTCGGTGCGGAGCCGCCCCAGCACAACACAAAGGACAAGTAAGCCTTCAGCAGGAAGCTCGGACATTAAGAAGTGAACCATTACTTATGCACGTGTTACAAAAAGGCTGTAACGCCAAAAGATGAGCTGGCAGAAGGGTTCTCAAAGCACCGTCAGGAGCGAAGGCTAAGCAAGCACATTTTCAGCACTACATCCTTACGTACCAACTCTGACAACGGCAACGCGTTCCTTTTCAGAAAAATCCCTTGTTTCACACGCCACCAAACACACCTGTGGGACTGAAACAAGCTCAATCGTGCAGAAAAAGCCTTAACATTTTTGGAAGAACATTTCGGAGCTCTGGCACACATGTGTCTGAAGAAGCGGATTTCCTTCTCTTTCCAGATTTCCCATCACAGCCAGGAAAAACATTAAATCTCCCTCTTCAAAGAGGGAACCAGTTGATTTCTTCACCCAGGTCTCAAAAGAACCATCAAGTACCACGAGACAAACACCGCACTCTTTCCACAGCTGCGAGTTAAAGGCTTGCTTCCATCAGAAAGTGGCCAGGAACGGCTCTTGCCATGCCTCCAAAGAGCAGGAACTCACCTAGCCCATGCAAGGACCGATGCTGCAGAGCAAGAATGACGACAGGAGGACCCGGAGTAGAGGAAAAGTAACCTCTGAGTTGTGTCTGCTTCACTTCTGAGCAGCCTGGCAGTACAGACAAGCTCTCCAAGTCCTTTCTTTTGTCTTCCTCTGCCACCGCATCCATGTGCTCTATCAACCCAGCCTTGCGCAACAGCTTCAGCCAATTCACCTTTTCCATTTGCTTTTCTCCACTCCCCAGAGCTCCGTATCCAGGAGATATTTATTTTAAAGCTAAGCCAAAACCATTCAAATGCTAACATTTCAGGGCCTTCAATACTCTTGTTTGCATGCAGCAGGGCCTCTTTTAGAATAAAGAGCATCCACTTGGGGAACTAAACCAACATAATTACAGCCGGGCTCCACGTCAAAGTTTCACAGACCCCAGACTGGGAATAAAGCAGGTTTTACTCCTCGCGGACCCTTTGCTAAGGCAAGAACAAAACTGCACTAAAGACTCAAACACCGATCTCTCACCAGAGACTCCAGTCCCTGCACCAGGAAAGGGACGGCTTGGAAAAGCGAGCTTGGTCTGGTGGCTCACAACTGCACCTCATGTTGGCCTTCTGATGGAGGCACAAGATAAAGCTCCCTCAAAATCCTGGACGTTGTTCTACACTGGAGTCCAGTAAATGTTTTATTTGAATGTCTAACCAACATCCAGGATCAAATCCCCACCAAAAAGAAAGCCAAAGACTTCTCCACTCACGACAAAAAATGCCGCTTTTGCACAAGGCATGGGAATACTGCATTTCTTTCAAACAGTATTTCAGTGGGGCTTAGGGTTTTATTCCCACAATTTAGCAAGTCATACTGCTAAGTCATCCCTCCCCAAGATACCATTTGTGTTGTAAGGAACGTCTGTGGAGGGAAGGGTCTAAGCAGCTGCAGATTTTAGAACAGGTTTTGCAGAACAATTATGCACAAGTTTGCTTCAGAGGTATGGACATGAGTCTTGCAAAGGTGTAAAATGCCTACACAAAGACAGAAAAAACACCCTATTGTTTAGGCAAGTTGGAACATGTTACTCATTTAGATTATTCCCTACTGAAGGCTGATGCAAACACGCCGGTCCACAAACACACACAAAAGTGTCTACGTGGCATTTCTGGCACACTCGCAAAGGCCTCGCCGACAATCAGCTCCTGTGAGGTTAGCAGAGACAGCAAGAGCAAAGCCAAGGAGTTGTTCAGGAATTTTTAAGAAGCGCACAGTCCCGACAACAAAAGCCAAGGGGCAGGATCCACAAGTACAGACACGGAGGAAAGACCATGCGGTGACACACCTGAAAGCCAGGAAGCCACCAGCACACTGCACGTGCTCGACGCAGGGATTTGCAGGCAGGGGCAACAGATCCCAGGGTTGGTTTTTTTTTTTTTGCAAAGTTTTAGGTGGAGCTTTTTCTTCTATCCCAGTGACTTGAAATAACTTGCATGTTTCTTTCTGGACAGAGAAGGGTTCACATTATGCAAAGATGTTGGAGGATAGCCAGTACTCAAATGATTTAACCTTCATCCTAACCACAAAGACGCACCTCTGCTCTTACACAGACCTGCGCTGGGCGAGCTAGTCCGGACAGAAAGGGCTCCCGAACCACCTCTGCTCTTACACAGACCTGCGCTGGGCGAGCTAGTCCGGACAGAAAGGGCTCCCGAACCGCAGCGAAAGGCTCCTGCCTAAGAGAGGGGAAGAGCTACATCAAAGACAGACCCTAAAACAGCTCCTGAATCCAGATGAGCAGAGAGGGATCCACACCACATTTACGCCTAGTTGGCGCAGTGGAAACGGCCATGCAGCACCTATTCTACCAGCATTGTCCACTGAGACTGGGGATGTACACCGGCTTTACAGTTCAGCCCAAAAATACCAGTCAAGTGGAATAACAAAACCACTTACAAAAACGCCCAATAAGTAGGAATGAATGTCCAGAAAAGAATTCCATCCTCAGTTTTCCAAATATTTACTTTTCTATTGCAATCACCACCACCAAAAGCACGCCCCTCCCATTTGGTTTTGATTTTTTTAATTCACAAGCATCAGCACTTTTTTCGTGAGCTAAGAGCACATCTCAAACACTTTTTACTATCATCTAACTTGATCCAGCATTTAAAAGTCAAACTGTAAACAGGGTTTTTTTTAAATGCACAACTTATTTTAATTCCACTCCTCAGTAGATACGAATTAACAAATTTAATACCCAGACCGGTACACTACAAGTCTTATATCTCTTCATTCTGACAACAGAAAACAAGGAGCTGCACACACTGTAACGCTGCAAGATTGACTGCCACACAAAATCCGTTGCCAAATCATCCTACATCCTGGGGTTTGTCCAGCCCATCCAAACAAAATCAGAACTGCAGCTTTACCAGGCAGCTACGCTCCAGCAACAGTAGAGAGTGTAATTTAATGGACAAAAAACCCCTAAAATGTATGACTCATGAAGTCAATAAGAGCTTCAACATGCAACATGGCCACGATTTTTAGCAAAAACAAACAAACTGCAAGGTACCTTCTATCTTTTTTTCTAATGTAAGACGATACAATTAATTTATTCTCTTAAACCAAAACATTATTTTTTAAATTTTATTTTCTCTTTTAAGATTCAGCCTTAAAATGACTTAATTGTTGCAGTCCACCCACACAAACACAACAGACAACTTTATTGCAGAGCAGAGCCCTAAATAGCACCGTCTGCTTTAGGCTGACTAATGCAAACACGCATTTTGTTTAATTTTACATTTGTTCCTAAGGAGATTCAGATCTCTTCTGCCTCCGATTCAATACCAACTGACAGGCAGGAAGCTCTCCGCTCCTGGAGGGATGAGTAACGCGGGCAGATCTGCCGCCATACGTGGTGTCTCGGGGAGGACAGGCTGGCCGCCACGCTCGTCACGGTCCTCACAAGAAGGAAGGTCAGGCAGCAAAGCCGTGGCAGGCAGGGCTCCCAAAACGCGTGTTTGAGCATGTGCTGGTGTAACAACCAGCAAGGAAATCAGCAGGAGCTCTTCCAAGGGAGCAAACTGCACCAGGGCCACTCCAGCAGCCACAGACCGGGCAGGACACCCTGCAGACAGCTTTGGCCATGGCCAAACTCAACACAATACGCACACAATGCACTTGGCTAAGGCAACGGCTTTCACAGACACGTTGAGGCAGCACACGCAGTCCTCCGCATCTACCCAGCCACTTGCACCCTCCGAGACCCCTGCTTAGCACCAGCACGAAAAAACAAACCAGGAGTTAACCCAGGTTAGAGCCCATCTGGCAAAGAGAAAGTTCTGACCAAATCAACGCCTTATCCACTCCAGCACATGGCCACGGAGATGCCAGAACAGGAGAAAGAAGAGCACATGCAGAGGGACGAGCACAACTCCTCGCTTCCCCGGCATTAGTAGCCAGCGAGAAGGCTTGTGCAACCACAGCACCACCCGCCTGAGCTGCTCAGCCAGGAACCCCAGGCCATTGGGAGAGGAAGGTTGGAGGGGCCTGCCGAGGCACACCGGCTCACGAAAACACATCAGCAGCTTGCAGGACTTCAAAAGGAAGCCACTTCTAGCCTCCAAGCTATCCGCCCAGCCAAAGGCGGCTGTCGAAAAGCTGCCAACCTGCTCCTACTGTTACAGGAGACTTGCCAGACAACCAGCAGACCTGCAATTACGAGAGGCATTTGTTGGCCTCTCTTCTGCAGCTTATTAACAGAGAGGTTTGCAGTCAGAACAAGAAATGCCTGACCTCCAGTGAGCACGACTAGTCACAACTGCTCTGAAAGACAAGGAAAGGTCCTCCTACCGGTTTCCATTCTACTGAGGACAGTCTGTGGCTCCAGCACGCTGAGAGGAATGTTCCAGATACTTGGGACAGAGGGTGAAGAGCTGCAGCATCACCTCCTCTCCTGTATAAAGGCTGACACAGTAGCTCCCCTCCACCACCTCCTACCTCCATCTTTGGTCATTTCAGAGAAGACAAAAGCAGAGTCCGAAGTCTGCCTTGGACAATCATCAAACTGGAGGCCTTCTGTGTCAATAAGCTTTTCCTAACCACGACATAGTCTTGCTTTTCCTAAAACAGACAATTCACACCACCTCCATATGGATCTGTCAGAAGCACCACAGGTAACAGGGTTTGACACTGCCAGGAACAGTTCAAAAGGGGGAGACACACTGACAAAAACAACTGCTGGGGACGAGCAACATCTAGCTGCCTTTTCAGGTCAACATGAGAAACGGCAGAACAACAGAATGTACCCCTAACTCACCAATACCCTGCTGACTCCAGACAAGGCCAGCATCTGCAAGACCGAGCCAACCCCATGGAAAACTAACACAACATGAAGACACCGATGATCTGAAGGGCAATGACTTGTCCTAATTGCTTAGAGACTTACGCTGCCGTTGTACTTAAACGGAACAGAGCACGGTCACTTGAGATGAGGGCCGTTGATCCTGGGGGCTTTAGAGGCGTTTGGGAGCTGGGGGCACACTAACCTACAGGCACAAAGAACACAGAACGTGTTCCAACCAGAGCTGGCCAGGCACAGCCACCGTGCCACAGAGCAACACGGAGCAAGCGACGGTTCGGCAAACAAGGTGGAGCACCGACAGCCAGGATGAGTTCAGCGTGCAATGAAAGAGCAGATCAAAAGAGCTCCGCTTAAAGACAGGATTGTATAAGAACTGGCAAAGACCTGATGTTGACTATTCACCGGCAGATGAATCATAAGGCCACTTCTGGCCTTCCAGGAGAAAGTCGGCATCTGAACTGCCAGCAAAGAACACCATCACATTTCTAAAATACACGACTCCCTTCTTTCACACACAGAAGCAGCAATGCACTTATTTCACCGGGAATATCAGCCCACTCTTGATGTTCCTTCTGGAAAAAGGTCAGCACCCCACAGATTTAACACCAAAGGCTAGGTTCAATACTACTTCACAGTCCCAGTCAGTTCACTATAGATCTTGTTAGGAGAGCAAAGTTTTGAGAGCAGGTACTGAGTATCAGTAAGACTTAAAAATGTAAATCCCTTTGAAACGGGAACCCGTGAACACTGAGCTGTACACACATAATTGCAAAAGACCGCACTTTAAGGAAGGGACTCACAGTCCAGTATAACCAAGAAAACTGTTTAATTACACCTACTTATTGCTATTTACCTACACTTTTCTGCTTTTGAAAGAATTAGTCTAAACCTGTGTTTTGGCTGCAAACATGGTGAAGAAAAAAGGAATTTCCTGAAAGCATGCCCATGGAATTCCATGCATCTCAGTCAACAGCATTTTCTAAATTCACGATCTCAAAACTCATGTGAATTCAGCTTTCCAACACTGCTAAGAAATACTACAGCTCCTTATTTACAGATCCACACAGGTATGTAAAAGAAGTAAATGACACAGAGCCACTGAACTTGTCTCCTGCAGGCTGTGACAGGCGTGTTCTCAGACAGCGGTGGACACCTTTGTAACTCACACGCTCCTGAACTGTCTCAGCCCTGACTGCCCCCAGGTCTCAAAGCCAACCAGCCATCCCTTAACACACCTGCACACCCTCACCACGGCCAACCTGCCATCCAGCCCCACGGAGAACTCCCATACAGGAGAGAGCAACTATCCCTCGGTATTGTACTGCATCCAGCACCGCCACGGTAATCTTCTGCAGCTCTGTCCAGCTGCACAGGTCAGCGGCTACGTTTCTAACCTGCGTGCACACAGCCGAAGAGATAACAGATACACAAGCAGCTATTGAGATGCCCATTCGAGAGTTCAAATACCCAAGAACGCCAGTGAATTCAAACAGCTTCTTTTTTTCCTGCAGGGGTGAGGGGGCTAAAAGGGTGCCTAATTATTTTACAACAGCTGTCCCTAGATCCTATTTTAGCATCAGGCTTTCATTAAATTTAAAGTATGGCTTCAGTGTACCAGCTGGCTAAAAAAAAACAAAACAAAAACAACAACAAAACAGCAAACACAAACAACCCACCCACAACACCCCACTGGTGTTGTTTCCCCCACCTGCATTCTCTTCCTACCCCCAGAGCTCCCTCGTTGCTTTCTCCCTCCCCAAGCAGCACGAAGCTCAGGAAAGAGCAAAGCAGGACAGAGCAAGGGTTGGGAGGGAGGGGGGGTGCTTCTCTAAATGATTTTTATCCCTCTCCCAGACTCATCTGCCTTGACGAGTCCCTCCCAAACAAGCTATTTGATGCCTCTGCTGTTGCTATGTCTGGCAGTTTTGGCAGGATGATGTAAGTCTCCATTCCTTTCCTGCCGGACACAGGCTGAAGATGGGCGAATGACTCCACGTCAAGTTACACTGCCACACGCCCTCCCCTCTGCCCCAGCCCTGGCAACCCACCCTGTACCTGCCCGGGGACTCACTGACCACAGCCAGGCTGTGGGCCACCGCGCGATCTGGGAAGGGTGAAACAGGAAAAGAAACCCTCTGCGGGCCTGGGAAGACATAAAACTCAATTTGGAGAGCTAGCCTCCAGAACAGATAAGTTTTGCAGGAAATGGCTATATTTAGCCCTCCCCTTTCACCTCAGCTCCTCAGCACATTCGCATTCTCCTGCGGAACAATCTTTCTGAACAGCGTTAGGGGTGAGCTTTAGCAGGCCACCTCAGCAGAAAAAATGCAACCAACTTCATATATGTCACTGGAGAAGAGCGTAAACAATCGTAAGAATAACAAATATGCATCTACTAAAGCATAAAAAAAATTCTCATGTCTCAAAGTGTGTCAAATAATTGCAAGAACATAATCTGGCCAAAGTTACTTGATGAGCTAAATCCACAGAGGGTGAGGGTGAACTTCTGCAGACACCATGCAGGTCTGCACCAACGCTTCTCCAAGTAACGAACGCAGCAGGAGCAGCATTCTCTACAGAGAACAAACATTAGGCAAGGACCTCAACAGCTACGCCACCAAGATGTCTCCAGTTTCCTGATGGTTTGGGTTGGAAGGGATCCCAAAGATCATCTATCTCTGTACAGGTACATATAAAAATAAGTGAAGAGAAAATGAGTTAGCAACAGTTAGTGTGCAGCAGAGCTCCTGCAGAGACACCCTGGAAAGCCCACCAGCACAGGGTCAGCAGGATTCCCTTTCCTCAACTCGCAACTTCGAAACCTGTTACAAGGCTTAAAACTGAAAGCAGGCAACACAGTTTTCTTCCCGCAGGCTGTTTCATTTACACAACAGCCTCACCTCTAGTTCAGGTACAGGCCCATAAAAGCAGATTATTTACAAACTGAAATGGCTGAGGGGGGATCTAACCCACAGCAAGAGACCTTAAAGTTTGTCCTGAAAAGGAGACAAAAACAGACAAAACGCAACACAGGTGTTATTACAGCTGAGAAGACAAACAAGCAGAGATTTACAATCAGTAACAAATGCTGCGCGTTGGGTAAGCAGCAGCCCCCACCCCAGAGCCCTTATCCCAGCACACACAATGCCCAGGCGGAGGCTGAGCTCTGGAAGGGTCGCACACACTTCACACCTCCCAGGGAGGGCACCGTGCCTACAGGAACTTTTGGTTCCCCTAAAAGAGACCCCTAACACCTCCTCAAAAAATAAAAAAGTTATGGTCATCAAAGGAACCAGGGGTGCACTTGAGAGCTTTTCACATCCAGGATTTCAGCTTTCACCGATCTCCGCTCCTCGGCAAACCCAGCGCTCTTCAAACAGCACTAGAACTTCAAGGAGAGGAGCTGGAGAGTGTGTGCAAAGCGCCTGCTGCATTCCAGGGCATTGCGCTTCTCTGAAGATGAAGTGTAAGGATCACAGCAAAGATTCTATTACAGGAAACAAAAGAAAGCTGAAGATTCAGAAACAGACCTGTCATTGCCCACAGCAAACTGCTGCAACCACAGGAGTGTTCCTAAGCGCAAGACCAGGATCCGCGACAGATGAGCGTCAGTGCACAGCACAAAAACACGTGAGATTTGGGAAAGGACCCTGCTCTCCTCGGAAAGCTCAGCGCATCATTTCTAAAAGGGGGTTTTATACGAGAGTGCCAGTTCTGCAGCTCAGTCCAGAACCTGAAAGTTCCCACCTCAGGGCACCACCGCAACAACCCTGTTTCGATGAGTTAGTCCCTCCCGCACACCTATATCAACCCCTACTTCCTCAAAACTTGCTGAAAACATGTCTCTCTCTCAATTTTAGGAAAATAAAGTGGTTTAGTCCCAGTACACTGTAAAAATACTGCTGGAAACAAGTTACCTTAACACATCTTTATAGCCTAGCAGAGTTGGAAAGCCTGCCCAGGCAGCTTCCCCTACTCCATCCATGCCCCAAATCTCACAGACCAGCAAGGGGATTTTTAACAGCCTCGAGGCTAATTCGCAGACCCGGGCAGGGCCTGCTTCCAGTCACCCATCCTCCACGGCCAGGGAAAGCCTTGACAGGAGTCCAGGCAGCAGCCCCGCCGTCCCTTGCGCTTCTCCCCAAAACCCAAAGCCGTGAGGCTGTAACCGGGCTGGGCGAGACCCCGGCGGGCGGGCGGTGCACAGCCCCGTCACAGCGGGCAGGGGGAGAGGCGCCTCCAACAGACCCACCCGCACCGGGACCCTGCCCGGGGACCTTCTCCCTCCTCCTCCCCAACCCCGCAGCTCCGGCACCCTGCGAGAGCTCGCTCCGGTGCGGCGCAGCTTAACTCCACCACCATAAAACCAAGGAGAGCCCCCGGTCCCGCCCCTCTCCGCGGGCACGCACCCCGGCACGGCCCCGCCGAGCCCTTTGTGTCTCCCGCAGCCCAGACACACCTCGGCGCGCACGGGGGGGCCCGGCGCTGCGGGCTGCGGCACCCGCCCCGCTCCCCTCCGCGGCAGAGCCGCTCCTTCGCCTCGTCCGCCCGCTGCCGGGGCGAGCCCGGCGCTCAGCCCGCTGCAGTGTCCCTCCCCGGTCTCACGACACTCTCTCCCGGGCCGGGGCGGCGGCGGAGCCCGGCAGGGCCTGCAGCGGGGAGGGAAGCGGGCAGAGCCCCTCTGCCCTCCCGCCGCGCCGCCGCAGGGGCCCGGCCCCAGCCCCTCTCCCGCGCCTCCCCTCGGCCGCGGCCCAGCGCGGCTCCTCCCGCAGCCCCGGCCGCACTCACCTCCTCATGGCGGCGGCGGTCGCGCTAGGGCCGCGGCGGGCTGGCCATGGGCTCTAGGCCCGGCGCTCGCCCTGCCCGCGGCCCGCCCGCATGCCCGGGGGGCGCCGAGCGGCGGCGGAGCTGACAAAGGGACGGGGCGGGCGGGGCGGCGGGGGCGGCGGCGGCAGCGCCCCGCCCCGACACTGGCCCCGGCTGCCGTCACGCCCGGCCCCGCGCGTCACTTCCTCCCTCGCGCCGCGACGAGACGCGACGCGCCCCCTGGCGGCGCCCCG
>WKFP01014881.1:417672-432091 GCA_011057875.1 Pterocles orientalis | reverse complement strand
CGGTGTGAGGGGGGGTCTGTCAGGGTGGTGTCAGTGTGTGGGGGTCTGTCAGGGTGGTGTCGGTGTGAGGGGGGGTCTGTCAGGGTGGTGTCGGTGTGAGGGGGGGTCTGTCAGAGGCGGGACCCCCAGGAACCCCCAGGCAAGGGATGCTGTCCCTGCGGGACGGATCCGCGTCCCTACAGCAGGTGGCAGCGGTCGCCTTCCCTTCGCCCCGCCGGGAGACGCTGGAGGCACCCGAACCCCCCGGAAAATCCCCTGCTGGCGAGCAGGATGGTGCAGAACTCCTCACTCCCTCTCATCAGCAATATCTCCTTTCCTCGGCACCAACAACAGGGAGCAGGAGTCACTTCTGCCGCCCTGCTGCGGATGGCAAAGGGATTTCTGTGCTCCCAGCACATCTGCCCTGTGCCTCTGGTTTGTGCCTGCGATTTTAAATCGCAATAAAGGTATTTTAGGATGTTTTTTCCACACGCAGTGCAGACTGGTTATAGCTCTGCTGACACATGACGTGCTTCTGCATTCAAATGCAGAGGCCTGCCTTCCACCGCAGGGTTTTGCTTTTGGTCCTGATCTACAGGAAGAACATGCAAGATATTATTTCATATTAGAAACACAGGGTAGCTAGAAATAGCCTCTAGTACCAAGCAGTGAGACGGTAGCACCGGTGTGTCCTGGCTGCGATGCCCGGGCTGCGCTGGGCGAGGTGTCCAGTGCCTGTGCCGGGGGATGGCCCGAGTCCCACAGCCCCGTGTGCCCACGCTTGTCCCGGGTCCAGCCCAGAGCTGTCCTGGAGCTGGTCCCATGGCTGGTAAAGTTAATTTTCTGCAGGATCTCTCTAGGTGAGCAGGCTTCAGAGAACAGCAGAGCTATGAAGTCAGCGATGCTCCAGCACTCGGGTCTCCTGATGATGAACTCATCCCCAGCGCTGAGCTACGGCACTGCCACGGCCCTGCTGCTGAAATCACTGCGGGAACTCCCCATGCTGTCCTTTCCTTGGAGGTGCCGATGCAAACCTTTCCTCTCCCGCCGCCGCTCTCCCGCTGGGCTCATGGGAAGCGTCCCTTGGCCGAGGATATTCCCCGTCCTGTGATGCTCATTCGCTCCTGTGCAACAGCCTTTAGTTCCCATCATTACCCCCAGCACTATCGCTGTGTTCATTCTGCAGCCCAGCAGCTCTGGCTGCTGCCCCACAGCTGCCACGTTTTCATTCATTCACAAAGCTTTTTCTGGCTTTTTTTGTTGTTTTCTTCTAAATCCTCTGTTTTACCCATCCTTGCATATTGCATGCAGTCTGAGAAAGAGTCCAAGTCACAGAGTGCTCAGCTCTGTGATAATGAAAATATATGACCTTCTGATTTATAGAGGGCAAGTTTTTAACCCACTTCCCTCCACCCTGGCTTCACGTGCTGTTTATTCAGTGTTCTGATGAATCTCTAGATTGAGTGGTTAAGTACCTCACCTGTTTAAAATGATCAATTTTATAAAAATAGAGTTTTTCCGAGCACTTCCATTCCCCTCTGTTTGGTATAAGAACAGAGGAACACACAAGATTTTGTATCTTAAGATAGAAAATAAAAAAACTTGGAAGATCAGGCTGCAGATGACTTTCAGGGTGACGAACTGCTCAGCTCACTCCCCCTAACCTGAACATCAGACGAGCATCCTGCAGCGGGGATGTGACGTGGCTGCTCCGTAATACCTGCTCAGCGAATCTGGAAGAGTTCAAGATAAACCTGATTCTTCTGAGACGTGTATATGCTTTATTGTGCATATACATACCAGTAAGTACTTGGTGCAAACACTTAAAAAATTAACTGGGACATGCCAAAAGTGTACTTTCAGGGGGTTATCGTACCTCTTCAGTGACCAAAGCCACTTGCCCATCAGTCCCACATCTCCCACGGCACCGGAGATGCCGTAAGTCCAGAAATCCCATGTCTCGGTGTGCAAATGAGGCATGAACAGAGCTTCCCATCTGCAGCCGTCAGAGACACCGCGTTTGGGGAAGAAAATGATCTTCTGGGTCAGCTGGCCAGTTTGCTTCCATCTGTAGGTGATTTGGGTTTACGCAGAATAATCACACTAAGGAAAAGTCTTTCTGAGCCTTGGACTGCGAGTTGTCAGCAGAAGCCTCGCAATCTTCGGTGGTTTTAAACCTTAAAAACCTCAGTGAAGCTGTGAGATCACTTACCTGCATTAAGGTCCTCAGAGCTGCAGAGAAAGGCAAGGATCAGTCCTGAAGGCTGCAAGAAACCAGACTGATTTTAACGTTATTATTTTTAACCCCTCTCATGCTTCTCTCACGTCTCCAGCTCCATGGTCTCTGCCTGCCCGGTGCTGCCAGGGTGACGGGGGCTTGGGCTCCCCCAGTCACAGGGTGGGATGGTGGGTTGGGAGGGGTGCAGGACAAACCCTCCTCCAGCCTCCACGGAGGAGAAGGGGAAAGGCCGTGGGGACACACGGCAAAGGATGAGAAAGGAGACATGTAAAAAGAAATGATGATAAATACAGGGAAAAGGAAAGGAACAGTCTGAAAAAGAAAAAAAAAAAATATGCATTTCAAGCCTGCTTGGTTGGACTGGGTGCAGGGAAGAGGGAGGAAGGGCAGGGATGGTTTTGCAATACTCCTGCCTGTGCACCCACAGGGCACTGAAACGCAGAACAGCACCGGCAGGACCAGCACCAGCAGGACCAGCACCGGCAGGACCAGCACCGGCAGGACCAGGACACCTCCTCTGAGAGCAGCATTCATTCCCTTTATGTTTCCATCTCAATAAGGCTGGGTAAGGCGAGGTCGGGACACCTCCTTTTAAAACACTGGAACCAGTGCAGGGGAAGCCCCTAATCCTCCAGGGGGTGTAGGAAACTCCACACAAAGAGAAAACTCGGATCCTGACCAATTTAGGATGCAAAACAATCCAGCAGCTGCCACCAAGCCCAGCCGTGCTGCCCGTGGCCAGGGACCAGCTCGTCCCCTGTGCCAGCGCAGGCACCCCTCAGCGGGGCACGCGGGCAGGAGCCGGCAGCGTTGGAGGGGACGGGGCTGGGGACAGGCAGCCAAACCCCCGCACGCTGCCTGAAGACAAATTGTTTCTCGTCCTGTTTTGGAGCTGTGATTGGGCTCGACAAGCACAGCGGCTTTCTGACCTCTGCTCGGGCCATGCGTCGCTTGCCTTGTTGTGGTCGAAATCTCCTGCCAGCCCTCTCGCCTTGTGCCTGCACCCACAGGCACCCGCGCCTGTAACGTGCACCCACAAGCCCAGCGAGGGGAGGATGAAAGGATAAAAATACTCATGTGGAAAAAAAAAAAAAAAGAAAAAAAACCCCAGGCACCATCTGTGTTCAGAGCCCAGAGAGCAGGGATGCGCTGGGCAGAAGGGAGCAAGCAGAGATGCGCGTTTGCTGGTGCTGGGTATCACCGAGCCCCGAACCCGCTCCCCACAGCCGGTCTCGGGTGAGGGAGAGTCCCTTCCCTGCTGTGGCTCAGCAAACCGGGCAACGTTTCATCATCTGCATCCTGCACGAGCCCCTGAGGATGCTCTCAGCAGATGACCGGGGGCGTGGGGCCTGCGGGAGGGCTGGTGGCTCTGCAGGAGCTGGCTAGCCCCCAGGAAGAGCCTTTTATTTTTTCAGGACTGGGTCAAACACAGCCCGTATTCAGGATCTTGCAGACTGCTCCTGCTTAGAGCGGAAGTTCATAACAAAGGCAGGTATTAATTTCATGCAAGCTGTTAATTTTAAAAAAAATAATCTCTCAAATTCTCAAACAGCCCATGCTGAGCTTCCGTCTCACTTCGATCCCCGTCCTGCGTGAAGGCACAGAAGGAAGGCTGCGCTGGAGAAGCGATGTGCCAAAACCCACCTTTGCTGTCGGAGGTGATGCTCTGCCCGGGGCCGGGGAAGGCAGCCGCCCAGGCGGGGCAGGGATGGGCAGCAGCGATAAACTGCGATGACCCCTCATGCTGGGATCACACAGACAGCAGCGGGCAGACGCTGCTGCGCCCAGGCTGGTGGTGCCGGGCAGGGCTGGGCAGACCCCGCCAAAGCCAGAGACCCGCGGGTCTAAACCCGACCCGGAGCGGCTCTTCCCAGCACCCACGAGGGGCTCCCCAAACACGTCCGGCTGCAGCCCCAGCATCTGCATCCTCGCCCGGGCAGGATGTGCGCACAATGGTGCCTGCACAGCTCGCTGCCCGGCCCTAGGCATGAGCCAGGACGCCGTGTTTGAGGCCACAGAGCAGCTGCGGAGGGAAAAGCGACTCGACTTTGTCCCCAGCTCTCAGACACATCCCTGCGCTCAGCCCCTTGGGCGCAGCAAGCGGGGACCTCGCTGCAGCGACCGGCGGGTCGGCGGCTCCTGGAATAGCTGCGCACGTCAGGGAGCTGATTTCTGCCTGAAATAAATGGGTTTATGACAACGTTCCCCCCCGGGGCACACGTGTCCTGACAAGCTGCAGTTACTCGCGTGCCCTGGGGACCTGCGGTGCCTGGTTTCTGCAGAGAGCGTTTCTCTGGCTTCTCCCAGAGCCAGGAACAGATTTATAGCGATAATAAACACGGCAAAGCACAGAACCAGAGCAAACAGTTGATGAAAATCTGCATTTTGCTATTCTGGATCAGCAGCACGGGGAAGGGCAAGGACAGGGGAGAGCTCTTACTGCGGGCACAGAGCCCTGGTCCTGTCGGGTACGAACTCTCCCCAGCGCCTTTTCTGCTCTTTCCTGCTGATTGCCAGCAAGCGTTGCTAGAGGAATGCACCAGACATCCTCCAGGCTGTGAATTTTCATAAGCTCTCTGCTAACGAGCCCCAGCTGCTAATTAAAGCCGACACCAATGCACTGTGAGCGCAGGGGCTCCTCTGCTCTGCTCCTGCCACCAGCACAGCCTGCTCCCCTGCCCAGCCCCACGGCCGGGGGACTCCCTGCCTGCACCCCCAGACCGGGACGGATCTCCGCACCGCTGGAATATCTCCTGTACCGGCAGCACAGCGTTGCGGCAGCGGTACCACAGCAGAGTCAGAAACGAGCCGACCTGCGAAGCCGCCGCTCGGGCTCGTGGGGAGCACCCCTGCAGCAGCCGGGGCAGGACGCGGCGGGGGGACGGTGCCGTCCTGCTGCATCCTTCACCGAGCCGCGTGTGTCACCCCTCAGCACACATGCTCACCGCGCTGCTGCCTGGCACTCCCAAAGTCTGGATTTAGCTCTGAATCGGTCACAAACACCCGCCCAGGGCAACCATCTCTGCATCCCACCATCCTGGCTTCCCGCCTCGCACCAGAAAACAGCCAGGCTGCTGGACTAGATGATCGCTGTAGGTCCCTTTCCGCCTGAAATCTTTTATTTTCTGTTATTTTCTATTCTTTTCTATTCCTGCAGCCTCTGCCGTGGCAAGCAGGAGGGCGAGCCATGCCTGCGACATGAGTTGCCCTGCGGTTGGTGAAAGAAGAACAGCCACGCTTCAGTTTGGGATGCGTTCAAAGCCATCCTAAAGCAGAACAACCAAAGAAAAAACAATCACAAAGAGGAAACCAAACGCGAGGGGCTTTTTGTACGGGCCGGGCAGCGAGCCAGCCAGCACAGAGGCAGCGCCGAAACCTGCGCAGCCACGGAGACCGCGGTCCCTGCCCTTCAGCATCAGTCCGGGGAAGCCAAAAGCACAAGTCAGGGCTTTCCCTCAGTGCAGTCACGTTCACTTAAAAAGAACGGGCTTGTTCCTCTTACCTTGGCCACGGCAGGGATGCACAGCGCCAGGAACATTGCTTACTCACCGCTTCCCAGCCTACCCTTCCAGGCAGAGCTGTGGCTCCGGGAAGTGTCTGTGGGTGCTCGGCAGGGACACCCTCGTCTGGCACATGCAGGGTGTCGGGGGTCCAGGGGCTGCGGTGGGTTGGGGGTTCACTAACCACCCGGCAAGGACGTCACGAGGGGCAGCGAGGTGTGCGGGAATGTTATTATTCGTTCTTAAGTAAATATTTAAGAACCTATCCGCGCACTCTGGGAAATTATTTCATCGTGAGACAGTTTATGATCGTGCAGGTGCAGACCTTGCCAGGCGTGTCCAAAAACACTCCGCCACGAAATGCAGCAAAGGGGGAGATGCGGCAGCGTTGCACAGGACAGACCACAGCAGCAGCCCCTGCCACAGGGTCCCTCGCGTGACATCTGCCTGTCCATCCGTCCACCCACCATCTGCCAGATCCCACCGTTCCCTCCAGCACCGCAGAACCCTCGCCCCCCAGCGAAGCCCCTGCCTGGCAGGTCACAGGGGCCATGATGCCACCATGCCAGAGAGGGACCAGGGTCCCCCCTCTCCAAATCCCCTCGGCACTGGGGATGGCAGGTCAGCATCGGGCTGTTGGAAGGCGATGGAGTGGGGTGAGGGACCGGTGCCGTTCTTTCCCATCAGTTGCGCTCCCATCGCAGGTGGGTGATTTTTGTGCCCACTCACCCCACTGGCTCGTCCAAGCTGTTCCTGCTCCTTCGTGCGTCGCCAACAAGACCACGGGCCCTGCCGGCCAAATGAGCCTCTTAACGATGCTGGGTGACACCCTGGCCACAGCCCCTTGGTGGGGGGGCTCCAGCAGGCTGGCAGGGCAGAAGCCGGTGTCCCCCCAGCTCCACTCCTCCCGTGATGCCAGAGCCCCCGGCCAGGGAAGCGTTTCCATGGAGCGAGGATGCTGGAGGCAGGCAGGGGCTTCCCCCCACCACACAACCGTGAGCCAGGGCAGCAGGGGGACGCAGGGGAAGCCTGACCCCTCGTCTCACCTCCCCCCAGGTGTTCACAGCTCCCAAACCCTCCCAGTGTCCTCTCAAATCGAGCACTGCTAATTGGACAAAGCTGCGAAGATCCGCGCGACAATCACTGCTCAGGCTGCAATGTGCCCCAAACAGAGTTTTGTGCTGGAAAACGCAGCGACTGCACCCAGCGGCTCAGCCCTTCACAGCTGCAGGAGGATGCGTGTGTCCCCAGGGAAAGGTTTTGCCCTGTACCTCATGCAGCAATCTGGTGTGCTCTGAAAGCAGAGACAGACTGGATTCTCATTCCTCCGGAGTGCTGCGGAGTGTCAGGAATAAGTCATCGTTGGCGGGCGAATGTTAACAGCATCCAAGGAGGAGAGAGCTTCATCAGAGCAGAGAAATCAACTCCAGCGAGTCTGAAATATCCATACGGGCTCTGCTCACATCCCTCCTCAGATCCACCCTGACCCTGTCTTGGCCAAAACGGCCAATTTGCACTTTGCTGTGCCACTGCTTTCTAACGCTGATTTGCTTTCAGACAGTGCTGTGCCGTTCCAGGGTTGGGGCGTGTGTTCGCCTGGTCCCCCCCTGCCCTGTTAGCAGAGCGTCACCGGTTTGTACCCAGGGCAGCACCGCTGGAGGGATGGCAGTCATGCCTCGATTTCCTTCCATTTATTCTTAGTGCTTATTAACCAGCTACACGGCCAGGCAGAAGAACTGGGAGCCTTGCAAATCGCTTTGAAAGAAGCCGAAGCCCTTGTTAAGGACCCATCCAGAAGATGGGGGGACGCTGTGGCAGCAGGAGGGGAGGGGGCAGGAAGGGGGTGCTGAGCCCGCAGCCCCATCACCCGGCCTCTCGCAGCCCCCCCAGCCCGGGACACAGGACCTGCCACAGCCCAGCGCTGGCCAGAGTCGGGATCTCGTGACAATTTGGGCTCATGCCGCGTGAGCCAAAGCTAAAAAAAAGAGAATAATAAAAACCTCTGCGGGCGGTCGAGGCTGCCCAGGGGCTGTAACGAGGGGAGGGGGCTGCTCCACGGGCTCCCCACGTTCCCCTGTTTGCCGTGACAGCGGGGACCTGTGACGGCCATCCCATAAATCACAGAGAAGTGATGGGGCTGCAGCAGAGCACCAGCACGGGCTGACAGAGTCCACCCTGAAATCAGCCATGGTTATTGATTCAGTTCACCAGGGTAATTAATTACTGAGCACTTATCTAATTAACCAGAGCTTTCATCTGCCGTTCCCAGAGGCCAGCAGTGAACGCCAGACTGTGTCCCTCCAGCCACATCCCCAGGACACCAGCGCATCCCCCCACAGCCCTGGGACACCAGTGTGTCCCCCCACAGCCCCAGAGGACCACTGTGTCCCCCCACATCCCCAGGACACCAGCGCATCCCCCCACAGCCCGGGGACACCAGTGTGTCCCCCCATAGCTCCAGCACCAGTGGCCCCCCGGGACTGGGGCGAGCAGCCGCTGACACCCCGACTGCCAGCAGTCCCCAGGGGCTCCTGGGCTGGGACAGGGAGAACAGGACCCCTGTGTGGACATTGCTGAGGATAAAACCAGTCTCCCCAGGCCAGGATCCACCACTAGGATCCCTTTCTGGATGGCCACAGCCCACCTCTGTCCGTCCCCGTACCCAGCCCCCCGCACGCTCACTCTGCAAAGCATCGTGTTAAACACGGACACGCTCGTGTTTCGCTCAGCTCAGCAGCCTGGGGTTCGAGAGGCACAGCCCACTTCCCACCACGCAGGAACTGTGAAATGTCGCTGGAAGTGTCACACCGACGTGAGCCCTGAGGCAAAGCCCCGGCTTTGTGAGGAGTTATTCCTTAACAGCACTGCACCAAGGGAACAGCAAACACGGGCTGCGCTGGGGAGGGCTCGGACCCCAAGGCTCGGTCCTGCCGTCAGAGATGAGTCTGAGACCTGCCTCAGAGGGGACAGGCACTGACACGGCAGAGCTCGCGCGCTTGGTCCCTCCAACAAAACCAAACCTGGCCGAGGGAAAAGCCTGAGGGCTCCGCTGGCAGGATCCACGGGAAAAACCCACGAGTTTTGCTGTTCCCCCGTCTGGCCGCGGCTGTCACACTGCCAGAAGAAAAGCCAACACCAGGCTCCTGGCCATGCACCAGTGCCGCAGCCATCGACCCCGGGGCTGGTCCCTGCGAGGGGACACCGGGCAGAGCAGGCAGCGATCCCCGCCGAGCTCCCCGTGCAGAGCCGCTGCCAGCATCGCATCTCTGCAAGTTGCTTAGAAACACAAATGAACTCCAACGTACCGGCGCAGGAACAGTTTCCTGCTCTGAATATTTACCATGAGAATATATTTTTTAGGCGTTGGCAAATAAGTCAGGCTGATGTTCCAGGATAACGACGTGCAAAATGTTTTCATATTTAAAACATGATACAAGCCTCACAGAGCATCAGACTCGCAGCCAAATGGAAAGAGACAAAGCAACAGGAAAAGTGGCTGCAGGTGTTAAACGAACCGTGCTTCCTTACATGTGCTTCCGTCAGGTTTCTGAACACGAGAGCGTAAATTAAAACATGCGAGGCACTTTCCACGGGGAAAACAAACCCCACGCCAGCACAGGGACAAACACCAGCTCTGTTCACAGGAGCCTTAAAGTGTCAAGGGGAGGAGGAGAGCGCTGGGTGCTTTACCCGGACAGGGTCCATAGACCCTGAGGTGTTTCCCCCCTCAGAAAATCACCGTTGGCCTCGTCAGTGGGAAGAGGGCACAGCGCGACCCTCGCTGCAGTCACACTCCTGTCACCCGCCGCAGCATCGCGGGGAATGACGTTTTCCTTTTCTCTCCTCCCAACAGCAGGGGACGGGCATCCCTTCCGCTTCCATCAGGCTTCGTGAACTAATCAAACTGCTCCGGCGTCCCTGCTACACCCATCGTGCTTCTGGAGGCTCAGGTGAGGTATCCCATGGGCTTTCCTCAGAGAAAAAAAACCGATTAATGAAAAAATTCTCAGCAATAGGTCATGCAGTTACGAGCTTTGTCATTTTGTTGGGTCTGAAACCAGGACACCCTAAAATACCAAATAACATGGTATTTTTTTGGGGGGGGGTTAAAACTTCTAGTGACTGGCTTAGCAGAGTGCAGGTTTTCAAAACGAACAAAGGCTTTGAATTCACAACAGCTGGGTATCGCTTCTCAAAAACACTCGCCTGAAGTTGTGCTCGTGCTCCGAGACCCTCCCAGCTGTCCCAGTGCCTGCAGCCCTCCGCGCTGTGGGACCCCAGCCAGGGCAGTTGTGCCGCTCGCGCCCGCACAGGCTGCTGGGGGCACGATCGCTGCAAGCCAGACGCAATGGGAACGCTGTCGCTTGGCACGTCCCCGCGATCACTCGTGGAGTGCTGATTCTGTGCATTTCACTCGTACATCTGTGCTACTGCATGCATTTCCATTATTCTCTCACATCTGTTTTGTTCACTAAAAAGAACAGCCCCCCGTCACGCACGCAGCCGCAGAGACCTGTCTGTCGTGCTGAGGTTCTGCAGCAGGTCACAAGTGTTATGAGCTCTGGCTCGGCCTCAGCCTTTGTCCTCACAGGGATCGAGGCCGGATCTGTCGTGATCATGGACGCACCGGAGGGTTTCTCCTCCAAGCCCGGGGTTGAGCGGGTGGTGCAGGATGCCGGGGGGTGCAGGATGCCATGGGGGTGGCAGGATGCCAGGGGGGTGCAGAGCATCGAGCTGGACAAGGACCTGACAGAGGAACTACTCTTCTGCAGCAAGGAGAGTCCTGATTTTCCCATGCTCATCGGCCACACCAAGCGCACCTACGCCTTCTGCGAAGGTAAAACGATCTTGGACTGTCCTTCTCCTCCCCAGACAAGGCAGATGCCTGGGGGCACCTCTCCTGCCCCTAACCCAGCCGTTACACGGGAGCCACGTGGAGTCAGGGACACCCCAAAAGCAACGAAAACACAGTCCTGGGGCCAGGCGAGCAGCTGGGCTCTGCTGAGCTGTTTCCTACAAGGCTGGAACTCCAGAACCACCAACTGCTGGGATAACGCGCGTGACATTTACATAAACAAACTTTGGTTACGCTGGAATTGTTTCCTTTGCAAAATTAAATGCTGATTGCAGAGTAGATGAAATGTAATAAATGAAGAATTAATAATCTGAGGACTATTTATAAACCTTTGGATCTGCTTGCAAACGCAGCCATCTGCGTGCTGCTCCAGGCCATGTTTTATTTAAACAAAGGCGTTTAAGAGGATTTACAGGAGGAAGAGCAATAAAGCGAAGCACTCTGCCCAGGTTAGCACAGCCTCAACTACACCTTTCGCTTGTGCAAAGGGCTTCCCAAAGGGTGCAAGGGGAGCAGCCGCTCGGGGCAGGGTCTGCTGGGGACCAGGTGGGGCTGGGGGACAGCCAGAGCCACCAGTGGGGTCAGAGCAGAGGGTCGGGATGGGTGCACGTGCCCGGGGACAGCAGCATGGCCTCAGGTCCTGTCGGCGGTGATGCCCCGGGGATGCAGGGACAGTGGGATTTCCCTCCGAAACCACTGCAGGTCCCCAGGGTCACGCAGGAGCTGGCTTCCCAGGGAGCGGTGACACCTCACAGGGCTGGAGAGCTCTGGTAAACAAACCTTTAACGTATCCAAAAGCACGGGAGAGGACCTGAAGATGCTAACGGTATAAAGAGCACGAGACGTGCGAGTCTAAGGACACACACACGAGTCAAGGGGCCGTCCCCGAGGTCCTTGTTCTCGGGTCAGCATCCTCAAACCGGCTTCACCACGAGCCTCCGGGCCCCTCCAGTCCCAGAAATATTTCCACAGGCAGGTACAGCTCCCTTTGCCTCCCAGATGTGCGGGGCTCTCTCGGTGTCCCTCCGGTCACCCCACTGCCCGCGGTCACGCTGCCTCCTCCCCCCGCAGAGCTCCGTCCCTGGGCTGTGGGGTCAGCGGTGGCGCGGGGTCAGCCGGGGTGGGACCATCTGGGGACCCCGCTCGCGTTGTCCCCCTGAGCTACTCCCTCAACTCACCAGCTCTTGGATCTGGGATACGGGCGGTTGCAGCCGTGAAAAACCCACTTTTTACAAGAAAAGGGGATGGGTCCCTAGTCTCCGTGCTGAGATGCAGTTTTTAGGCTCAAATAGGAATCTGACAGGGGAGGGGTCCCCGGACAGGAGCCAGCGTTGTCCCGGAATGAAACAAACCCCCTTCACGTGCAATCTAACCTGCCCTTCAACTCGGTTCTGCTACGTCCAGAGTCCGCTTGAGAACCTTCTGCGCTAACAGCAATGCACCCCCGTGCCCTGTGAGGATAACCCACAAGCACTCCCGGAAAACACAAAACTTTAACGTTTTGCCCCATTTGACAGGTGCGGCTCGCTCTGCCGTGGCTTACAGAAACCCAGCCTGCTGCTGAGCTTTGCAGGAGATCCTGAACTCTGCTTTCCAGGACATTGTCCAGTGAGGAGACTCTTGCTTTTCTCGTTTTGCTTTCAGCTTCACGATTCCCCGCTGCGCTCTCCCAGCCCGGCACTCCCTCAGGGTTGCAGAGGAGCCGGTTACGGAGCTCAGAGCTCTGTCCTTGCTGAGCCCCTTCCCAAAATATTGACCGTCCCCGCAAAGCCCTCTGTCCTCAGAGGGGTCAGAACCGGCACTGCCCTCGCTGGGTTTTTCTTTTTCTATAAATACACAAACGTGCACATAAGCTCACGGGCACGTAAGCTGGCACAAACAAAGTGTTCGGCAGCAGCTCGTGCAGGCTGGGTGCTGGACCCTCAGGCACTATTTAACACTTCAGCCACTTTTCCGACTACCCAAATTCACAGATAAGGAGCGTATCTTGAAACCAAATAACTTAATTTTCACAAAGAAGTTTTTTTCTCAGGCTTTAAAAAAAAAAAATCAGATTATCAGTCAAACTGCGAACACTTCAAACCCTGGCAGCAGGGATAGCTGCATTCTGAACCGTTACCCTTACCAGCTCAAAAACAAAAACGCAGGGCTGCAAGAGATGCTGGTTGAGAAGTCTGTTACCCATTAACATTTTCTAAATTACTGTTTTATGTGCAAGTAATTTCATACGTCTTTGTACAAAAACAACTTGCAAAAATTTTATTAAAATAAGTATAGAAAGCATTTATCTTTTTTTAAAAGAAGTATAGAAAGCATTTATCATGAAAACAAATGACCTTATAAGCATCTCCATTCCTGAAGGATTTTGGTCTCAGGGACAGTGCTAAGGGAGGATAACAAAGGCACAACATCCACCTCCTTCCCGTGGGAGCAGGGAAGGCAGAGTGTCCTGTGCGGTCTGCAGGGGCACTCCTGGCAAGAGCAGCCTAAAATCAGTGCCCCTTATTTCCAACATCTGCTCCGTTTAAACTTTCTTTTTTTCATAAATATCTTAGTGTTTATAAAAGATGACAACTAGAATCTGAACAGATTTTGCACCACTGAAATTATTCTCTAGATCTGCTTTTAAAGGCAAGAAAAAGAAATTATCAGCTGCCCTAAGGTGGGGATGCTCCCTTTCTGGGAAGCAGTCGGGGAAGGCGATCGGTCTCCGACAGAGGAGCAATGCCAGGCTGGTCTCCCCTGCGGGAACAGCCAGCAGGTTGTGAAGCTGGCCAAGTCTGCTTTAAAAATAATGAGCTACCCCGAATGAGATACCGAAATAAAATGCACAAACACGCACAAAACTGTAATTTAGCACAAACACACAGAAGCCAAATCCAGAGGACATCCAGCTCCCACGGCTTTTGGGCGGTCTCCGCGGCATTCCTCCCCCCGTTAAATAACTCGGTTGCAAGACTCGGGTTGTGTCGCTCCTGGCGTTAACCTTTGCTTGCTCCGGGAGCCTGTGGCACCAGCGCTTCCCCGGCCCTTCCAACACCCTTCGCCGGGTCTCTGTCTGCTTCTGACCTTGCACCCTTGGACCAGGACAAACTTCCCCATGGGGCTCCGCTGGCAGAATAGGCAGGGCTCTCCCCCACCCCACCCTCCCTTCCCCACGCCAGCGGGGAGGAAGGACTGTTCTGAAAGGGGCTGTGACCCATTCACCCCCCTGAGGCACTACAATATTACATTAATGCAGTTCCTGTAATTATCTGGATACACAACCATGGATGCTCAGATCTTTCTAATGTTCATCGTCCTTGGAGCTTTTTGGTTAAACTGCTGATTGTTTACATCCATTTTACACTCATCTGCTGCAAGGCTTGAAAACATAACTGGCTACGAAACAAGATGACATCAACTTCCCCTTCAGTTAACAGAAGCATATTGATTAGTTTAATCTCCAAAATAAAGACCCCAGATCTGAAACGTTATTTCTAATTTATAATTTATACTGGAAGACTCATCTGCAATAGGAAGTTGCATGATTGGTTTGCAGTAAATATGATGCAGCAAATTGGTTTCTAAATATAGATAAAGGTTAAGTTTCTTGTGATAATCAAGGAATAATAGAAACATTCACGATAACGAAGATTTTTTAATTACAAGAATCAAATTCTCAAGGAACATGGAATGGAAGTTGTGGGATGTACTCATGTATCATCACATCCTCTGAAGGACTGTTCTGCAAAGCTATTTTGGATCCACGCTGCCCGTTAAAACCCAGAGACTGGCCTGTCTGCAGGAGTCTCCACTGGGCAGGTGTCCCCCCTCCCAGCAGAAGGGGACGTGGGACATCACACC
>WKFP01014881.1:363979-406638 GCA_011057875.1 Pterocles orientalis | reverse complement strand
TTCTTCTTTTCTACTTTTTTTTTTTTTTTTTTTTTTTTTTTTTTCTTTTCTTTCCCAATTCCACATGCAGGTACTAGAAGAGAAAGACAAGTTGGGACACAGAAATAACGACATACCCTGATGTACTTCCAAATCAGAAACCGAAAGAAAAGCCAGAGCACAGCCCAGTGCCTGGTACCACCGCAGGGCTGGTGGGATCCCCTCACCCCCGACACCCAACTGACTTCTTGCCAATCGCTACGACAAGCGGAAAGAGAAAAGCTACAAAATTCACTAAAAATTATTCCTTCCAGCAAAACAAAGACAGTGTTTACCTTGAATATCAAGTTTTTGGAAAGACTGTTTGTGACGACAGAAGCGTACGACAATGCTGCCCCTCGTAATTCACTGACAACACAGCATATTGCTTCTGAAATTTAAAATAAGGCTGGAAAAATAGGGAATGGAAGATGCAAAAATTAAGAAAATCTTAAGAATTTTAATAATTTAAGAAAATGTTAATTACATGTTAATTATGAAGCTATTGAAATTGTAGCTCAGTAATCTGTTGATTTTACAACTAAATCCATAAAGTTCCTGCAAAGGTCTGAGACCTTACCCTGCCTCCCAATATACTGGTAATTTATTACAGAGAAATTTACTTATGCAATCATCTCACATAGGAAAAGCTTCATACAACGCCAATAAAAATAACTTCTGCATCATTCCCTGAACTATATTGAATTCCAGATGAAATATCAGTCAAAATATCGCTCTTTATATGAGTGACTTTGTGCAGAAAAACCTTTAACTGCCATGCGTCAGAATAAGACATCTTCCAAACAGTGCTTAGATTCCAGAATTCCCGACCTATCAGCCCATCTTTTCTTTGCATACACCATCGTTTACACATGAAGGATGTGAGGCAAGGACGGCTATAACCATATTTCTCAGAATGCTTTTATTTCTTAGTGTTTGGAATACTTATGTCTATGAAATAAAACATTCTCATTTCGGTTATTTCCTCTCTATTTCACATTGCCTGAAGGCTTTCTCATAACCTCTAATCAGGGGCCAGTGGATATTTCCAAAATTCCGTGTTTAAATATATGGGGAAAAAAAAAAATCTGCTGTCCAGCAGAGCAAACACAGCATTGGTATTTGAGATTTCATGTCATTTTACCCATTTGCAGATTTGAAAGTACCCGATGTACCCTGCCTGGGTCACCAGCGAGGTCGATGTGGGCATCCCTTTCCACAGACCTGGCACAGAACGTTCCCCAGCCAAGCAGCCGCAGGATGAGGTCCGCAGCCCTGTTCGAGGGTCTGAGATGGGAGATGCTCAAACGGAACACGAGTGCTGACCTCAAACAGCTGCGGGTCCCCCTGTGCACAGGCAGAGGACGGTCCTACAGAGACAGTACACACCGGCTGCGAGAAGGGGAAAGTTTGCACAACCAAAATATTTACCCACCAAACAAACTGCTCATGGTTGGGTCAGCGCAGCCCCAGCACCTCTGCCCCTCCTCGGGGGTCCAGAGCCCCCTGCCACTGCAGACACAGCGGGAGCAAAGGCAAACAAGCAGAACGAGCTGGAACAAAAAGAAAAGCAGCAGCAGAGTTTCTCCTAACCTGCGCAGCAAACCGCCATCAAGGACGGGCTGCCCCTCTCTCTGCACCTCTGCCTCCAGGGCTGGCGGAGCAACCACAGAGGTGTCACAGTGACACTGCAACAGAGACAGCTTACGTGTCATCCACACCAGTCAAAGCTTCACCAGTCAAACTCTCATACAGAAGGTGAACGCAGACACTGGATGTAGGCGTTCTGCCCTGTTTTATAACTTTAAATCAAGCGTGTAAAAACAGCAACAACACATCAATCAAGAACAAATTCCAGGAAATGTATGTCAGCATGGGGGGAAAAAAAAATAATAAAAAAATCACATGTACGATAAAGTTTTGTAACTCAGTGTGCACAGATGAAAAATTTCCCTGTGCCTTTGTATAGAGATTTGTGTCTAAAAAGTTCACCAACAGTATCTACAATACGCCAATTAAAGGCGAAGGTAAAACCAACACTGACTGAAACTGAGCCAGGATTTATCCGAAAGTGCATGGCTTGCAAACACAGAAATACGGCTTTCTCAGCTTTTGAAATGACAGTCTCAAATATTAGAGATAAATTTAAGGATAAATAAAACAAATTTAAATAAGGATAATACCGTGAGTCACCTGGGTCAGACTTCATAACTGAGCAGGAGATTGGACTAAGGACCTCCTGAGGCCCCTTCCCATCTCAGCTTTTCTGACTCCTACGGGAAGTGAGAGCATTCTGTGTCTTTTTAAGGAAAGAGAAACATCTCTTGAAACTGACTTTTGGACAATTAGTTGCAATTTTGCTAACTATATGATTTACCATTACTTTAACAGAAAGATGGTGCTCTGCCAAGAATACATATTTCATCTTTAAGACAAACTGCAGAAAAAAGAATAAAATCAGGCAACCAAAGTAGAGACATCTTCAGCTAGCAAAGAAACTCGACAGATGCAATATGCGAACGTAGCCATGACCAAGAAGAATGCACTCAAAAATAAAATAAAATAAAATCAATCTGAAATGAGGCAGCTTTTCAAATGTTGGCTCTGGGGACTTACAGCAATGAGAAATAACGAGTCTCCATCTGGAGACAGGAGGGCTTCAGCAGCTTCAGCTCCTTTTCTGCAGGTAGCACTTTCAGCCAAGTGCTTCTTTGCAGAATTGCCGATACAGCCAAATTCGACAGCCATGGAAACCACCACCAAGAACACAATCAGCCACAAGAGCTTCTGCTCCCCACCTGCTTGACATGGCATGAAGACGCACTTCTTTGGACAAAGCGAGTAAAAGATATTTGTGTGCCATAAAAAGAGACAGGGAAACTCCAGGTAGTGGAGGACTTTGTCATTCTTCTGCTCAGGCAGTCTCACCCACCTGCAAGTCACTTATTTAGCTCTGCTATAATTTATTTTCTGCTTTTAGTAAGTGTTGTGAATTGTTGGAGTAACAACTTAATCAAATTGCTGTAAGGGTCGATAGTTCTGTGTTTGGGTTTTTCCCCTGCAGGGACTATCACTGACATGAGAACCCATCCCACCCCAGGGTGCCCAGCTGGCCGTGCTGCAGTCCCACCAGTAAACATCTGCTCCCAGTAACATACGTTACACAGAAACGTGGCAGATAAATAAAGACAAGAAGGCAAGATCTAAAGAGAAAACATGATAACACATGTAAAGATTTAGGTTTTGTCCTCTTGCACAAGCTTTCTGTAGTGACACACGTACTGACGTCCCTCGAGCCTTCACGGGCACTGTGCAGACACTCCACCTGGAACAGCCCAGCCTCCTTGTCCCACCCCTGCTTCGAACTGCCGTGTTAGAGCAGCACAGCTCTTGGTGGCCCTTCTTGCAAACAGGTTAGCGTGGGTAGTCCCACAAGAGCAAGAGACCCTTTACCCACCAGCATTCCAAAGACAAAGCAATAAGAATCTGTGACATTCTCTGACTTATTTTTTCCAGAAATAATTCTGCAGCCTTAACAAATGTGCCACAGGTGAGTTGGACTCCAGGCATGCCAGGCTTCAATATAAAAACTAAACAGAAGAAAAGGTAAAGTCCTAATGAAGCAGCCTCCTGGGTTTTTGCCATATTATTTAAATAAAAAGCTCAACACAAATGCATTCGTTACACAGCTTGATTTGCTATGCTCGTTACGTTCACCGCAGTGGGTTTCTGATTTTCTATTAAGTTGAAGTTCAGGCTTATGCATCAAAGCCATTTCCCAAGCAGTCACCACGTAAGTACTGAGACCAAGGCAACGGACACCTCCGATACCCCGACGTGGGTACTGTCACCACTGTGCTCCAGGCACACCTCTGAGGTCCCTGTGCTGCAAAGTGCAGCGTGCTGCCTTGCAGACGATGTACTGTCGGCTCCTTTGCTGCATTGCAGCATACTATCTGCAGCACTGGGAGCTTTCAGCACCTTTGCCACTTTGCTAAAATGCACAAATCTGCAAGAGCCAGAAATCCAGTGGTGCCTCTGCGCTGATTTGTTGTGACACAGACAGTCACAGACACTTATTGGGAATGCTTTTTTCTTTAGAAATGTAATGAAGTAACATGACTGGTGTGCAAGAGCAGGCAGCTTTAAAGCTAAAACAGACAGTTGCAAGACTCAATGCTCATCTCTAGACTAATACGTAATACTTTACAAGAATACAAGGCAGTGAGATGAACTGAAGATTTTAAAGGCAATTGTACATATTAAAAATGTATAAAAGTTTCTCGTACTTTCTCTTTCTCCTGAGCTCTGCGAATCATTTCCTGTTCTCTCTGTAGCCTTTCCTTCTCATCTTCCTTTTCCTTTCTTCTGGCAGCTATGGCAGCTTCTAGTTTAGCAGCCTCCTCCTGCTGAGCTTTCCACTGCAGGACCTGGAAGAAACAGTCAAAAAGACAGTCCTGTGTGGTACTGTGATCCTGCCAGACCGAGACTGGGAAGAAAACCCATGAAATCCACTTACAAGCTAAAATCTGTAATCTTAACAGCAACACAATCATTTAGTGAGCACCACCTTCCCGCGTGTTGATGTGCAATTCGCAGCTGACTGGCACAGTATGCAATAAACCCCCTATGAAAAGATTCTAGGCAAAATCACAGAATCACAGAATCAATTGCCAAAACCATCTCAGCAACATCAGATCTTAAATCCCCCTTCAGCGCTCACACTCCCAATAACTCCCAATATTGATGAACCTACAACAGAGACCAGCAATGCTAAGGGAGCAGAGCCTGCTCGCATCCCTCAGCCCCGGCGTTTCCCTAACAGCCCTCGCTTCCAGCCAGCACTCTGCTCTGCAGAGCTCAACCGCCTCCAGCGACAGACGTGTCACCTTCTGCCAGCTTCCAAACTGTGCAAAACGAGCCTAGGATCCTGCCGCCTGCTGAGGGGCTGTGACTGGTGCCTGGAACGGTGCTGTACCCGACGTCCTGCTCCGCGGGCACGCAGCCATCAGCTGCAGCCCTGCCCCAGCTCCCACACCACCAGCAAAGCGCGGGAGGAACGCAGCGGGGACCAGCTCCCAGCACCCCTCATCATGGGCATGGTCACCTCCTTAACAAACACGTCAGGGATGGGACGGACCATTTACCCCAGCATGCCAAAAATCCCCTCCTGCCATATTCCTGACACAGCGTGTGGGTTGGACAAGACAGGACGCGGCAACGGGCGGCGAGCTGTTCTCAGTGCTCCCGAGGACACTGTTCTCAGCCCGTGGGGGTCCCGGGCACCTGGGGGTTGGCAGCAGCAGCTGTACACTCATCTGTTTCACTGGTTTCAGCAGGATAACCGATGTCTCCTTTGTGTTGGCTTGTCAGCTCTTCTGGCACTGGGTCTGTCAAGTGCTAACAGAACTCTGCTCCTCTAAGGAACCAGCCTTTCAGCCCCTTTTCCTCCAGTTTTATAGACTACAGCAAGTACTTCAATACCAAGACAGTAATTTTTTTTCCACCTTTACTGCATTTCACTAGCTGTGTGCACAGACTGGTTCCCTCTGTCTCCTACAGCCTGAGTTTAGCAGTTCACTGCCGTTTGCTACCATACCCAAGCACAAGCATTAACTGGTGTGTTTTCACGTTGTGATAAAAACTACTGAGTTTGGGGGTTCTGTGACTCTCTCAGAGTACATACAACTTTTCCCAGCTTCAGCTCCAGCCCCAAAGTCAAGCATTATGATTTAGCTGAGCATTAAACTCTTTTTAACCTCTTTTCTTCTGTTTTTGTACCTATTTCTCAGCGGAGCCCTGTTCATAACTGTGTTTCACCTTCTGAAATCTCTCTTCTCTCCTTTCTAGAAAAAAAACCTAGGAAACAGCCATCTTCACCAATTAGATGTTTTACAGGAAGAGAGCAAAGGCTCGAGTCAAAAATTATCCCTGCGACTAGGAAAATGCAGGCAGCCAGGAGAACCAAGGCACACGATCCTGAAAACCCAAACCCCTTCCCTCCGCTCCTCCTCGCTCGGACAACGCTGCTGACTATTTCACGGGGCACTGCAGGAGGAACAGGGGTAAGTTTGTCCGTGCCAGCAAGTATTAATGGCACTGAATGAATGTCAAAAATGTAGAGGGATGGTTTGCAAGGAGGGAACAGAAACGTGTGCACGTGGAAACCGCAGCCGGGTGTGGACCCTTGGAAATAGGCAGGAGGGACCAGTTGGGATCCATGCACACAGACTGCACCTGTCCGTGTGTCTTCGAGAGCAATGTAACGGCAGACAGCACAGAACCAGCTGTTTTTCTTCTAGATATTCGTAGAAAATTCTTTCAAACTGGAATTCGGACTTGTACAGCATGGAAAGAAAAATTAAAACTGTTGCTGCAGTGTTCCTTAGAACAGATGTTGCTCTTCAAATATGACCTTTCCCATCAGAATTTTGAAAATGTTCCCTTCACAGGATCTCGTGTATATAACAACAATAACAACAGAACTGTTAATGAAAGACGTACTTGGTAGAGCTTCTTTGGCAGTGGTAAAACCACACCTCCATTCCTAAGAAGCAAAAGCCACACCTGCCCTTCAGCCCCCGAAATCCTCTAACCTGCCGGTCCCAGGAACGGGCAGTTTCTGCAGGAACTGGGGAGCACACCGAGCACGTGGGGGGCACACAGAACCCCTGTTCTCTGCCCAATTTTCTGCTAATTAGAAGCAATGTATTAACATAAATAACCCTTAGACTTAAGAACTGTAGTATAAATAGTTCTAAACAGCTGCATTAAAAAAAAATAATCTCATTTTTTCCACAAAAAATAACTAAATATGCCTGGTCCCACTTGAACATATACTGTGTATGAATCTTTACCTTAATTTCCTCAAAACAGGTTATTCAAAGAAGTACTGGGCAAAAATTTTTGCTAACTAGTAGGTTTCCACCCCCCCAGCAACATCACACCTTTGGTCATCCCAAGCACAGTAACGAACTCAAGCAGTATGTTCCCAACAGCTTCAAATGTGTATTTAACGAGGTGATTAATCAAGACTGCCCCATCATGGCACAGACACCTCGGCCCTCTTACCCAGGCTGGGGGAGATCCCCGCGCAGCTCTTTATTCTGTGAAAAGGAATACGAAGCCGTGGCTGCGGTTACAATGGTTCCAGGATGTGGAAGGGGAGCAGCTGGGGCTGGCTGGGAGCTCTCCAGACCATGGGGACCACCCACCCTCCTCGAGCGGGACCAGCTGGAGCGTGCGTCCCTCTTAACGAACACAGCCAGTTACCACTTCAAACACCCGGCTGAACAGAAATACGGAACAACCATAAAAACAGGACGAGGATTACAGGAGACAGCCATCCTAGCAGCTCAGAGGCTCCTCGATCTTTGCACGACATTTACACCTCCTGGAGCTTGGCTGCAACACCTGAACGAAGCCGCTCCCGCACCCCAACTGGTAACAGAAGCTCTTTGTCTAAACAGACATTTTGTACTCAGCAATCCTGACAGCAGCCTGCTCATGCATTTCAGCAGTTTAAGAGTCTAAATGCTGAACTGTTTCAGTTGCCCTTCACTTGCTACACTAACAAACACAAGGGGGAATGGTTTGAGAATGGATGTGGAAGAAGGTGCAATCGTTTCCACCCCACTGTTGAGCCAGGATGAAGCCAAGACGTACGCACGAAGCCTTTCGATTCGGGTCAGAAATCAGCACCGGGGCACAATCTGCATTTTCACCGGGTTTCACACAAACGAGGGAGCATCAGCAAGCTAGGTTTTTTGAATGCATAAGCCCATTGCCAATCAAGAAAACGGGCAATAGGAATGGCAGAAGGAAGTTTCGTTGTGTTATACTTTCCCACAACACCCATTTATCCCTTTCCGTAGGCAGCACACGAAGTCGGTTCACATTACCCCTGCCCCTCCCACGTTCCTCTAATCCATCCCTTTTCACTAAGGCGAAGGAGGAGGCGCCTCCTTTAAGAAATGATTCAGAACTGCAACAAAAAAAAGAAAAATTGGTACAACACAGAAAAGGGCTGTTTGCAAAATATTTATAAAATGTGACTCAGTGGGCTGGCATTGTGCCATGCCTTCCCCACAGGAAGAGTTAAAGCCATACAGGATAAAATGTTCTTAACAGAGCTGAGCTGAATTGAAGTGTTTTATTATGCAAGAAACACCAAAAAACAGGAGTTAAACAGCTGATTCAAATGTCAATACATTTCACATGTAGCATCGCAACATCTTCCTAGTCCCACAGCCTCAGGGGATTTTGTGGGGCAGCCCCTGCCTGCACAGGGGAGCTTCTCTGGGGAGCACCGTCCGCAGAGGGTGGCAGGGGCCAGAAGGGAAAGGTCCCCAAGCCAGTCCCCCGTCCCTACGGTCGCAGGAGCAGAAGTTAGGAACTAGACCATCTTAACTCATGATAACAAAGGACACGGTGGGCTGCCTCTAACAGAAACCCAGCCTGTGTCTGTACCGACCCGCAGACCACTCTGCCCTGAGTGCTGGTACAACTCACGGCACCACGAGAACCCGGTCCCAGCCGAGAGCCCGTGGGCACTGCTGCAAAAAACCAACAGCGGGCAGGCAGGGGAACGGAGCAGAACAGCTGAGGAGTCTCTGCGGCATGCATTTACAAACTTTTAATGTTTTGCTGTCTAAAGCGACTGCCTGATGCTGAATTTCCAGCACTCCCACAATTTAAGCTTTTCCAGAAAACCCACTGTATTCATCAGGTTTTTCCTCCAGAGGTAGATGCATGCAGATCAGAATAATAAAAAAAAATTCTGAACAATAATTCTGATTCACGAGGGCACTAATCTGGGACCACAGAAAGCACAAAAAGCTAATGTGTTCTTGATTGCGTTCTTTCATTCCTGCGAGTGCCAAATCAGAAGGGTAGGGTTTACTGTGTCAACAATAAGTGTTCTGTTCAAATATTTTAAAAATCCTAATAGTCAAACTAATATTGAGGATACACTGAAAACTGGATCCCCTATTGCCTGTTCCACAAAGCAGCTTACATTTTAGCATACAAGCGCTGCCAACACGAAGTTCTGAAAGTTTTTAATTACAACTGGCATTTCAAGTACATTTCACAGCTCATGTATTATTAGAGGCGCTTTTGCCAAGTGAATTATTAAATCGCCGTGCTGAACAGAATGCGTCTATACCCATTTTCAGCTCATTATTTCAATGTTGCATATTACAATAATGTAAAGTACACTGCAAACTAATTAAAGCAATGAATTACTTCTTTCACTCTAACATCTGCACAGCAATAATGTATTTACCGTGTACTTAATGCTGCAGATACATCTCTTTTTAATGACAAAACAATTTTTGAGAGACTATCCTTGGGAATTCCCATTAAACGGGCACATGGAAACACAGCACCATGTCAGGTTTTCTCTTTAAGCAACTCTGACTCCCATTATAAACTGATCCTAAAGCTGCCTGGGGTGACACCGGCACTGGCATCAAGCTCCTGCCATAGCTGGGTAAATAGGAACCCAGGACAGCCGACTGGTGCAGAGAGGGTCTGCGCAGTAAAGGTCGCGCAAGGAGAAAAACCAGCCTTTGAAAACTGAGGCACAAGCACACCACAAAGCAGGAGGATATAAAATGACTCCAGAGCAGCACATCGGCACTCTCACAGGCTACGCTGTGCTTCACGGATATAATAAGATTTAATAAGCTGCTAGAATGCAAGTTCTACACAAGAATTCCCACTGACGACGTGATAAAGTCAGTGCTGTTTGTCGTTACTAAAGGCACAAAAATGAGATCCTCTGATATCCCCACCCTGATTCTCTCCAGCTCATTCTTTCACCCTTACAAAATGACCCAGTCCCAATGCACTTGCAGAAGCTCCCAGAGCTTCATTAACCTCCGCAACATTTCTGCACACCTTTCCTTATTTTTATTACGGTTTGGACTTTTTTTTGCTTCTTCAAACTGGTCACGACTGATTTTAAGAAGAGATTCAAATACTATTTAAAGGAATTAAATATAAAAAGAAATCCTAAGCATAAAACAATGAATCACGGAATGCTTCTACATACACTTGTCCCACAGTTCTCGCTGGCTGTTCTGCCAAGTGGGTAGGAAATCCCATCCCCTAATCGCCATGAAGTGTTATTTCATGCTCCACAGCTGGGACAGCACAGGCTGCCTGAGCTTAGAGTTAGATTGTGCATGTCATCTGTGCCAAAAACCGGTACACACAGCAACACAATTCCCGTTGTGCGGCACAGCCCCAGGTTAGGCTACTGGAGGCACCCTTGAAAACAGAGAACAAGTTCAGCGGCTTTTGGGCTTGTCCAGGTAGAGCCCAAGTAGCCACTGAGGAAGATGAAATAAGCTCTGGAAAGGAGAAGCACCAAACAGCACGGAACCTGCATCCGCTCCCTTTCCCTGGGAGTACTCGGGCTGACAGCTACCTACACCGCGCCCGTGGGAAGCGCAGAAGGAGGAGGAAGCTCGGAATCAGCAGAGCCCAGAAGCACAGCAGGAAGCGTCCACAGTTCAGCCACCCTGACTGATCTGCTGCTGTTGCCAGGACAAGGCTGGATGAGGCTTTGAGCAACCTGGGCGGGTGGGAGGTGTCCCTGCCCATGGCAGGGGGTGGCACTGGATGATCTCTAAGGTCCTTCCCAACCCAAACCATCCTGTGATTCTACGACTCGCTCCTCTCCTCTCTTACCCTCCTTCTCAACACCATCGCCACCTTCTCTGCCCTGTGTCTGCCCGAGTATGGAACGGAGTGATCCCATTTATGGTAAATCAGAGATACCCCTTCGTTTTTCCAGATGGAGGCCACAAGGCACAGAGAGGAAAAAATGCCTCTTGCAAGTTTGGATTCAAACCACGTCAACCGTGACATTTTTAAGATAAGGACTGCAGCCTCAGGAGGAGTTGGTGACCTAGGGAATTCTGTATACAGAGAAAAGGACGGTTTAGAGCATTTCTAGTGTGTCCTGAAAAACAGAATTAAGGAAAACAGATGTAAAAGGAGATTAAGTGATAAAAAGTTACAGGCTAGAGGAATTACAGGATTGCAACATCAGGTCTTCAGTAAGGATATTCTTCTCAGTTCAGTTCCTAATGGACACATCATCCAGTCAATGAAGATGATTTAATAAATTTGGCAAACTTCTTATTGCCCCACACAAGAGAAGGTCATTATTTTTTACCTACTACAGAACTGGCCAAAGAGCACAGTCAAACCGAGATCACGGGAAGATTAACATGGAGAACTCATTAAGAGGTGACTTTCATCACCAGCAGAGTAGCCTCTTCACTTGCAATATAGCTTAGTCGTTAATACTTCAGATAAAAGTACCGCATGCTGATCTATGTCTCTCGCCTGAGCAACTCCCTTCCATTCTAAGGTGGAAAAAAGGAAATATTTTTTAAGAAAAGAGGGTAGGAAATGTAAAGGAAAATAAAAAATTAAAGACCTAGTCTCCCATAGAAGAACAAGGATTCACCCAGATAATTTCTATTTAAGCACATAAATCCCACTGAGGTTACTGGGATAATAAATCCCTTAGAATTAAATATTTTGTAACGGAAATAGGACAATAGAAACCTCTGTTACAAAACTAAAACAATTTTTGTAAGTCACTGATTATACAGAAATGTCTGTTCCATGACTACTAAAAAGTAGTGCATTTCATTTAAAACAAAAAAAATCAAACACATTTTCAAACTTACCTGCATTCACCCACAATTTCTCATTGCAAACCCGCTTTGACTACTCAAACTTTCCAGACTGTCTGCTAGGGACCAGAAGGAAGGAAATGAATGCGTGGTGTAAAACATTTGCACCTCCAGGACAGAATTGCTACAGCTTTTCCCCAGCAAATGTGAGCCTCCACAGGATTTGCACAGCACCCCGGACACTCACAGGAAGCAATGGCTGGAACGCGCTTTGCAGACGGTTTGGGCATGCATGAAGAGTAGGAAATTTGGGAAACACAAGACCTCCTGGTAACGTATGCCGATGTGCAGTAGTTTCAGCAGCGCTCAGACACGCAGCACTCACAGCACAGGTACTGGAGAGCAGATTTATGCTGGTGCAGCGGGCATCTCGGGGATTTCTAGATTTCCAGTGAATAACCCGTTTGCCAAGACTTTGGAAGTCACAGATGACTTCTGCCCCAACAAAGCTGATGGTTGGGGCTATAGCAGATGTGTGATTTTCAGTTGATAAAATAAGAAAAACCCTTACACTAATCAAACCCACCACACACTGAAATATAAAATATTAACAGTGTTATTCTTGGAAATAAAATAAGACCAGAAAGTGAATGCATATATTCCTAAATGGAAAGATAATGAGACGGGTGCCTCAGGGTGTGAATACTAGAGCTTATAGAAGGGAAAAAATTAAAATGTATATTAAGAACAGTTCCCTGGAGTCTAAAATACTACAGGCCAGGGGGAACTTTGTTTTAACAACCTGAAAAAGCCGTAATTTTTAAAGTTTAGAAAGTCCTAGAAAGTCCTTTTTTATAAGCATCATACATATTGTTCTCCTTTCCTCCTGTGTCTGTAACCTTGTGAACTGACATGAATGTTTGAAACAGCAAACGCATCAAACCAAACACGAAGCATTCAGAACCCCTGCTGACACCTACTCCTGAGCACAAAAACCCCGCACCCCATAACCGACAGAGGCTGCAGGGCAGCAAACACTGAGACAGCAGGTCGCTGGGCAGCCAGCAGCCAGAGCGATGCTCGCTGTCCCTGGGGACACACAGTGAAGAACTCACCTGTGACTTTTACGGAGCACAGCACCTTTGGGGACCACGCAGTTAATACGGGAAGTTACTTATTGCATCAACAGGTATCGACAACAACATGAACCCCTGTGGCAGTAACAGAGGGTGGTCTGAAGCCTCCCATAACTTTCAGCCCTAAAAACCTGTTCCTTCTCTAGGCTGGGATTCCTCGACCCTGAAAACTTCTGAACAGCACCTGGAGGCACGGCCAGACTCCGGAGGGTCCTGGATGGCAAAAGACAAATGGTACAAGCTATCGGTGTTCTGCTGCTCGCTGACTGACACGAGATCTGTGACGAGTTCAGTATTAGAGCATTTGGCAGTGGGATAACAGAGAAATAACACCCTCGCGAGTTTGTTCATCTCAGGAGAGTCTCGCTCTGGCTGCGATTAGAACAGTGGAAGCTCACACCCCGGCAGGTTGCTAACTGGTACTCTGCAGCAGCTTGTGCTCCGCAGGCTACCTCAAAGGGACCTGCAAGAAATAACGGAGAAAAGCAAGGCTGCTGGGACTAGGATGAATTTTGTTACATAAAACCATCCACACCCACCTCTAGAAAATGTTTAGTTTGAAAATAGGAAAGTGGTTCAAAGCAGCTGTTCTGATCACTAACAGAACTGTAGACGTTTCCTTCAGCTATAGAAGTGTTTAAATCTGAAAAAGGAACGAGAGAGCAGCGTTTGAGCACAATCCTCTGCCATGACCTGAGGAGTGAAAACATACTCCTTGCTTTCTGACAGGAAACCCAGTCACCAGGGCCAGGACCGGTACCTACAGAACCCGCGAGCCAGCACAGGACCAGATTCAGCTCCCCGGCGCTGAAAGCACATCACAGCATCTTTGCTCAAGGCAGCGTGCGAACAGCGTGCTTTTCACAGCTTCTCCTTGTTTTCCTCTCTTCTCAGAACATCTTTCTGTTCTTGACAGCAGGAGTGTCAACATTTTATTAACGTGTTTAAATATTATGTCGGCTTAAATACTCACACGCGCAAAACCTCAAGCAAGCCACATTTCTGTTTACAATTACTGAGCTACATCTGCTGTCCTGTTACACACGTTACCATCTCTTCTAGTTCCTCCTGCAGTCGTATGAAGAGCTCCTTTGATCCTTCACTACTTTTGCAAAATGTTAATGCAAATTATTGTGCTTGCCTGAGGTGCCACTTTCCCAGCTGAGGAAGGAAGATAATTCTCCCAGGAACATAAGGTTAGCAGGAGCTGTCTGCTGGTCCAGCTATCCACCCTCGAGTAATTTTGGGGATCCCTGGACAAATTCAACGTAAAAGGGAGGAGTGAGAGGAAAAAGCAAGGAAAACTTGCAGAAACAATCTCTGTATGTGCTTCGAGGTTACTGCATGTGAGCTTTATCTGACCCAAAAGCCATGTAATTCATCAGTGCTGTGCTGACATCAAGCTAATTAATCCAGGTTTATTAGCTCTGGCTTAAAACCATGAGTCAGAGTTGGCTCATCTTTGGCGAATGGTAAAATCTGAGATATTTGCTCACATCCGCTTTGGAGAAATACTATAGCATCGTACAGCCCACACTGTGTTCACCACACACTTCCTGAGTATCTGTATTTAAATTTTAGGTTATTAAAACTTTTTAGTATTTCTCATATCCAACAAGTGAGGAGGTCACCTCAGTGGTGAACAGGCAATGCTTCTGAAAAAGAAGACTCTCTAAAATATGCCACTATTTTTTTTTAAATTTCCTGCTAAATTATCAGATTATAGTACAAGTAAGTAGATTTGATACCTATCCAGATGTCTTTTGTTGTTTAAATTCAGGTGCAATATTTCAGTGTTGATCTCATACGGCAGTCAAACCATTCAAATCATGGCTGCATGCGGGACAGGGAGATACAACTGTTTTGTGCTGAGTTTACTGACACATCCTTTCTCCTCACCATACAGGAAGGGAGAAGGAAGTCAATCCGCAGCACACTTTATATGATCCGCAATATCCCAGTTCATCCCACCCTACTCTTTTCCTTTTGAAATTCATTTATCTCAGTGTCTGCCAGGATAAGGAATGCAAGAGTTGCTCTACGAAAATTCACAGTGTGGTGCAAGAGATTTTATCACTGGAGTGGGGATTAACCCTGGAACACGAAAGGATAAAGAGGAAAGATTTGAGGGAAGGCAGGCGCACAGCTCTGTGCTGGGGAAGAAGCAGCCCACCCCGTGCATCGCACGCAGGAGACGCAGCTGTCCTTTCTCTACAGTCTTGCCTTGAGCATCCTTTTAAAGTTCTTTTATATGAAGATGGAAAATACCGGATTATAACATATTTTAAGACAAATTCAATAGGAAAATAATGTTTAGAATGCACGCAGATACCTTGACTGAATTTCTCGGTGTATCACAGCGAGCACTCCAGTCCCCCAGCGGCTGGAAGCAGCACCCTGAACCCTCCCCAGGCATCTGCTCTCACGTCACCCCTTAGCTAGCTTGTGACACAGAAGAATTTGCTTCTCTGCGCTGTTTAGAAAGACAGATTCACTTTCTACCCCACGCTATGACTCCTCGTCAGCAGAGGGATTAATCGGTGTAAATTAACTCACTAGACACCGGACGGCTGCCAACAGCCGCTTTCCCCGGGATGACATTGTGTGGCTGCACGCTGCAGAAGTGTCGAAGGACAAGTCTGTCAAATGAACTGTCGCTGGGTAAAGGAGGAATTTTCAAATGCATGTACCATCGCATCCAAACAAAACCATGGATACATTCACAATAACTCCTTTGAACAACAGCCAGCTCCCTGCCCAATTTCAGCTTCCTTCCTCCAGCCCTTTCAGCTGCAACGCTGATCAAAAGGAGGTCACAATGGTATCCTTCTTTAACGAAAAAAGCACCTGCCTCGTTCCTCTCTTCTGGGAAATGGGCAAATTGTTTTTGTTCAAACGTTCAACACTTTAACAAAGCCACCGTTGAAAGCAGCCCTCGAACAGTGCAGGTTTCAAACAGGTCCAGGTTAGCGGAGACAGGGGGTCAGAATCCGCAGGGCTTTCAGACAACGTTCGATGGATCAGGGAGAATCTTCAGCTACATGGAGACAAGCGCTCCAACACCTGCTTGGTACTTTTAGTTGGGAAGAAAAAAAAAAAAGAAAAAAAAAAGACTGACTTAAATTGGCAGTTCTGGAATAAATGGCCCTTCCACCTCTAGTTGTGCAGGTGTGGGATACACAGCAATTCCAGAGAGGGAGGCATAGGTTAAAAAAAAAAACCAAAACAAACAAACAAAAAAAACACCAACCCCCAGCTCCAGAGAGCCCCTCCTCACTCCACTGGGCTCCAGGGAACCTGCCACAGGGGTTCGACTGGGGTCCTCCCCCCTTAGCCAAGCCCCAGGCGGTTTCTAACCCCAAAGTGTCCAGATTCAGACCCTGCTACCCCAGACGCTCCAGGAACAGGAGACAGAAGGGGTTTGTGTTGTTACTACCGTGAAAAACCAGCACCAACACGCTCACCACAGACAGGTCTTGCTGTGGTGTTCCACTTGGAGAAAACCAAACCAAGGGTTCGGTATTTTGCTGAAAAGCCAGGGTTCAGCAGAGATAACGTTGGTAAAGTGAGAATAATGCTCCAGGTATGCTTCAGACGCTCGTTTCTGTGCAACTGGAAAATCACAGAGAGCCATTCAAACAAATCTGAACATGTCTTTCGTGCCCAGAAACGTGACTCCCCTTACAAACGCCTCAGGCGCCAACAGCATAACACTTTCCTTTTCTTTCCACGCTCCTCCCATTTTATTCTATTCTCTTACCAAAAAAACCTCAGGAATTTTTATATTTTTTCACCTCAACACAGTAAACCACCTTTCAGAATATTGCAACATCTCCATAACAAGGGCAAACAAGTTACGGCATCCATTTCTTCAGGTCTTGGAAAGCTTTCTTAAACAGAAGGGAAGACGGATACTCACGATTTCTCTGAAAACAGACTAGTGTTAATCTGAAAAACTGGCGGTAGTGAGGATGAGTGGAATGTTCTGCTTTCTCTTCTGAGGATTCTAGTGTTAAAAGCAATTATGAACTAAGCCCCAGACAGTACAGAAATCAACCCCACTTTGTTGAGGAAGAAACAGAAACACAGATATTTTGTGATTTGCCAGTGTCACAAAGAAACCCAAGGAATACGATTGCAGACTTTTATTCCTGTAGCTTGCTTACAGTCTCTCGTATTGGAAAGGGCAGAACAAATCTCCTCCTTCCAATACTGAAATACAGTTCAAACTCTGATGGTGCTCAAAATCCATCAAAATAAACGTGACTGCAGTTTGTGAAGAGGTTACACCCACAGTAAAATGTGCTAGGGAATCAAATTCTTAATCAAAAAAAGACAAACTAAGTTCAAGAGCTGGTTGAAACACTAACAAGGGTCCCTACTGGTGATGAAACAGAGCATCTCCAAAACCATGTGCATGTCAAGCTTCACAGACATTCTGATATCTCTGCCAACAGATCATAGCTTGCTTTTTTCCCCTAACTGCCCAAAACAATTCAACGAGGCCAGTAAAAACAGGGTGATGGCAACTAGCTTCAGTTAGTTTTCCTTCACTTAGAAATGTAATTTCATTTTGAATCTACCAGTAAAGATGTGCACATGGTAGACTTACAACAGAACCTACCTTTTCTTTCAGATCAGCACAGATCTCCTGCTGCTTTTGCCTGGTACTCGCCAACACTAGTTCTGCCTCGTGAGCCGCTGAGGCTTCAGCAAGAGTCGTCGCCGCCTTCAGCAGAAAGGCTTTTCTAGCTTCACTCCAGTTTAGCATCAAGACTCTGCGCTGATTCCTAACGAAATGGTAGCGATCCCAAGCTTTCTCATGAACAACCTAAAAAAGGAAAGTATTCCAAATGGGTTTTTAAATTTAGAATTTTTAAATTTTAAATGAACCTTCAGAGAATTTGGGAGACCCATTAACAACGGCTATGCTCAAAATACACCTACACCGTACAAAGCACAGAATCATTCAGCCCAGTTCTCACAGGCAAAAGTTCTGAAATCCACAAGAACTTTATTTTTGGTGAAACTATGCTAATTACCAGCACTCCTTCACTGTCACTCCTTTGCACGAGGCACTCCTCAAACACAAGGAAGTGGATGGTCTAAAAATACAGGCAGAGATAAAAAAAGATTCCTACTTTACTTCTGACATCCTGAAGTGTTCTGGCCCTGAAATGGGTTTCTCTATTAGCTGCTGCGTGCTTATTCACTGTGGAGCGCAAAAGGAGTCGGCAATCAATTTGAGAGGCATTATGCATATAAAAATAGCCTCTCCCTGAGCGCAGGAGATAACTTTCCACTCTGATATATATGTACCACAGACCAATTAAAATAACTATTCCTAGACAGTGCAACAGTGCTATCCATCCTTATAAAAAATAAAAATACCAAGAGAAGCAGAAGAGCATGACATAACCATAAAACTGTGCAGCAAAAGCAAAGCTAGGAAACGGATTTTGTGACGTTGGCTGAGAGAGTACGTGGAACTGTAAAATCCCCACAGCGCTTATTTGAAGAAGCAATAGGTATTCAAGTTCAGGCATTTTCAAGACAGGGACATCCCTTCCTCACTGCGCAGAATAAAAATTATAATTAAGAAATTTTAAAATAAAAAACTTCGACAAACATTCCTTAATACAAATGCTCCCTACGTGATCTAGGTAAGAATTTATATAATCGATCTAATACTTAAAACAACACTGACCAGATCCTGCCTGGATTTGTGAGGAAGGTATCTCCGCAGCACATCGAGGTACAAAGTCCTTCTCCTCCGGAGATCGCTCGGATACTGATTGACCACAGTCTGAAAAACCCACTGATCTTCTTCCTTCCATCCAGTGTTCCTACAGAAACACAAAACAATCAGCCCGGTATAACCTAACATTTGAAAAGGAGGAGTTTGGTTCTAGGTTATTTTTAAAGGCACAACCTCTCAGGGGGTTCTCAATCCTGAACCTGTAAACTGGATGTTGGAGCAGAGATGGGAAATTCAGATTTACTTTAGTGAAACAAAGCAAACCTGCATTGCTTTTGTAATGTGACCGTTTGCTGTGCCATCATTCAAGTGAACTGTTTTCCTTCTAAACCGTCTTTTTATTGGGGAATGGTGCTGCGTTTCTCAAAGACATCACATTAATGAATAGTCACACCACACGGAAAATGCAACGTGAAAAAGGAGGAAGATGATCAGTCTGTACCACTGAGCGCTGAATAAATGATGAAAATTAAATGAAGTCATAATACCTGAACGTCGCTAAATGAGGAACTAGCTACAAAAAAAAACTTCCAACAGCCACGAACTCATCAGCAAGGCACAAGAGTCAATTTTTTAAAATAGGAGGTGTAGCAATCAGTATGCGTGAATGCATTTCAGAAAATCCGAGCAGCAAGAAGTAACACAAAACTAAACCAGAGTACCACAGGTTTGGATTCAGTAGATTAGATTTTACCCTCAATCTGAACTCTGGGCCTTGAAAGGATTAACGTCAGGCTTTTATTGTCAGCAGTAATGGACGAGCAGCAACACTAAGTCAGACCAAAAGGTCTCTCTATCCCAGTGACCTGTGTTCAAAAGTGACTAAAAGCCTAGGGAAAATTAAAAGAAGGCAATCGGGTGACTCTACCCCCCCGAATTCCTGCAGTCTCCAACTGTCTGCAGCTCTCAGACTCCTGAGCCAGCAGCAGTATCGTGGTATTTAACAGCACTGCATCCAGCAAGATGTTAGAACAACTTTATCCTTACGCAGGCAGAAACACCAGGTCTTTTAAAAAGAGGATTTTCTTTTTGTGAGATGCTCATATGTAATTAATATTAAACTAGATTTTATGATGCAATCCAGCATTATCTCTGAAGAGAGAACAGCGAACACAAGTATTAAAAAAATTCAATGTAATCCAGTTTAACACAACTTGTCCTCAAAAATACATGGCACAGTAAAGCCACAGTGCACTATCACCATTGAACAACCTTCTGGGACACCAAAGGAGGAAACAAGAAAACAGCCCTAGACCTGGTAGTTTTAAGAAACAGAAAGCTTCACCTACAGACATATCTCAAGAAAGCAAGGACATGATATCCTGATTCAACAGCCTGGTTTTGAAGTCCTGTCAGGCGAGGGAACCCAGTCTCCTGATAACACTCGTCAGTCACCTTTCTCCTCTCTACTGGCTCTTTCTGCTGCTGCTACCCTGCTGTGACACTGGCACACATTTGGACAGAGTTCCACTTATCTTCACCTACCTGAAGGCACTTATTTTAGTTTTTTTTCAGGCAGACTAATGGGCTTTATTTTCACCCTTATGGTCTTAAGAGAGATGTAACCTTCGCCCGTCTTTCCGGAGACGGCAAGCGATCAGAGGTTCTTTCCTCCCCGCCTCAACTCTTCATCCTCTGGCTTTCATGAAACAAAAATGATTCTTACTTTACTGTAACGTTTTCATCACAGAATCATGATTCCAGGATCAGAATGGTGGCAACTTAATGGTAACCAAACATGAGGAAATCACTGCTCCCTAGTAACGAACACCTCGTTTCTGGCACTCTGTGGGTACGTTTTCTGCATTTTGTTTTTCTTTGAATAAACACTAGAAATTATTTTTGTCTTTTATGCAGACAGCATCCCAATGAAGATGGGCAGGTAAGGAGAAATCCCATTTACCTCTCTCCACGAGCTCCAATGTCATTATCATGGCCATTAGTGTTACAAACACATCAAAACAGAGCTCTGCAGTACCCACGTCTGTCCTGTACACAGAGAGAGCTTCCAGGGATGAAAGGAAGACAAAAAGCACTAACTTTTATCTGGCCCTCTGGGGTAGTGCTTTTGAGTAGCTTGCCTGTTTATCCACGGAAGTAAAATGAAAGCAACACACAGAAAATCAACTTAAAAAAAGACTGAAGTGTCCAGAGGCAGCAGCATCCCACCGCGGACGAAGAGTGTACACTGACTCTTTAGTCTTTGCTTTTCCACGCAAGAGAAAGGGTCACAGCCTGCGTTTGCTGACAGCTCTAGAATAATTCACAGAACGTGGCTGATAAAAACAGAATTGAACAGCAACCCAGCCCCTCACGGGCAGAGCACCAGCCAGCCCCCTCGCAGCCGGCACTCGGAGGCGGTGAGCGGACCAGGTGAAATTCCACCAAGTTGCACCAGAGCTCACAGCCCGTCGACTTCCCTTCTCCGAACAGAACCAAACCCTTGCCGTGGGGGATGTACCACAGTAAACGGTGCAAGCTCACACAGAAAAGCTCCCCACTGCTTGTATGAATACGGTTTTAGGACTAGGAATACTATAGTAACAATCCTACTTGGGGACTCGTCTGTAGGGTAAGATGAATTAAGTTGTGGAAGGAGACGGCTTTCCCTCTGCAAACTAGATCTGATTCGTACTTTCCACCTCTTTTCCTTTCTCATCACAAACTATTTCCAGGAGCCAGCTGTCGCTGTTAAATCCAGCCATCATGAAAAGAACGGAGATGGCTTCGAAACAGAGGAGAGAAAAGATCCAGCTCCTGTAAAAAGTTTATTTGCAGCAACTGACAACTACCAAGCAATGCTGGAGACACCATAAAAAGTGAAATTACATTAGCAAAAGCAGAACAGCAATGAAAGTGTTTTTTTATAGGTGATTGCTTAGCTTTCCCACGACAGACCATGAATATAGATGTCTGAGCTGAGGTTTTTCTCATACACCAAGCCTAAAGAAGACAGTGCCCTGGAAAGTGAAATGGGGCTAAGGGCTCCTTCCAAGAGAGATCGGCTGCAGTAATATCTTATAACCTTTGGGCTGCAGGTCTTGACCAGCAGAGATCTCCAAAGAGAGGAGTCCCTGAGCTCTGACAGAGGTGTGTTGGAAAGTTGTGCTATTTCTGCAACACCTACTGCCCCTAAGAAAAGTGTCTCGCAGCTGATCCTCAGAAATTACTGTTTTAAACTCCTCCCTTTTCTCTAGAGGGAGCTTTTCTACAAAATCAGTTCATTTATTAATTTTAGAATCTGTGTCATAATTTGATATTCTGAGGTATAGACCTTCTGAAGAATAACTTAAGCAAATTAATTATTCTTTGCTATGACTTAAATCTCTTTTACTGTAACTGCTCCTACTGATGCTGAACTAAGTGAGTACAAAAAAAATTTTTTTTCTTAAGGTATCATCTAACATTGTCTTTCCAGTCCCAATATTTTATTTATTTGTTTATTAGAAGAACCATAAAACCCTGCTAGCCTCTACTCAGAGGAAGTACCAGCCATACCAAGAGAATGTTTACTAGTTTATGGGTTGGATTATGAACTATTTATTGTGATTTCTGAAAGAAATCCATAATGCTCTTCTGTGAGTCCTGATAGCCCTCGGTATGCTGCTGTTTGAACGCGTTGTTTTAGTGACAGTGATGTGACAGTTCTGAGAGCTGAGATTCTCTTTCCTAACAAACTCCCTTTGATATTTCTGACCATACAGCTTGGGAAGGAGTACAGGTCTTCAGTCTACAAGAAGCGTAAGGCAGAGTAAGATACCTCTTGATCAGAAACCATTACAAAATGAGCTTGAGAGCAGGGAAAGCCACCGATTCTGTGGTCTGAGGGTCAGCCTGGTGATCTCTGCCTCCAGCACACGAGGGCAGATGCACCAGTTGCTGCATCAGTTTCTGCCTCCGGCATCTCACACATTCCTCAAGGTTCCCTCCGACTTGTATATTCCTCTACGGGTCAGCTAACAACGGATCTCTACGGTGCTCGGGAACAAGATGAAAAAATAAGGTTTGTGGAAGATGCTCTGGGGAGCAATCAGCTGTAGCTAGAGCTACAAGTAGTTTATTGTAAGTAGGGACAAACTGACTGCCAATGCCTTGGTCTGTCAGCTGTGCCAAGATTTGTCAGCTGTGCTGGGATTTTGTCAGCTGCTCATACACAAATAGCCAAAAAAAACCCCCAAAAAACAAACCCAAACCAAAAGAGCAGCGCGATCCAGCCCAGTGTATTCATCACCATTAAATGCATGGAGAATTTCAAAATACTCTGCCTGACTGAATTCAAGATGTCACCTCACTTAAACTTTTGTAACATTCCAAGGAAGATCTCATCTAAAATTAGTCTGAAAAGTGCCAACACATTTTACATCAATATTTAAGCTAATATCAGGCTTCCTCAGTGTCAAGCTATTGACAAACGTTTACAAGGATGAATGCATGACTCAAATTTTAAACGCAGTCCTAGCTCTTCTTGTATGTGTCATTCTACCAGCAAACAGTACAATCTTTGTTTTGTTTCAGAACTGGAACACAGCAATTGTCTTATATTGAGGAACCCCGAGGCAGCTGCTTCCTTTGAAACAGATTTACCCAGCATTAATCCCTGGCTTTACACGTTCCAAAGAATATAAACAACTCGGAAGGGAAGCTGCCCCCTCCAGCCCATAATCCCCCCGTACCCTTTGCAACGGCAATGTGTACCCATCGCCCCGCTGCCTTGTCGAAGCTGCAGACACACGGACCGCAACAATACCACCAAGTGAGATGTCAGCCTCCCTGGCTATTAATTATGTCACTGCCGATTGTTGTACCAGAAACAGCCTGGTAAGAGCTCTGAAAAGAGGAACTAAATTTCCTTGACTCAGTCCTAACATGCCGTTCAATTGAGAGGACGCTGCAGAGGACCCATCGCTGAACATGCAATACTCCATTCATCCTTCAGTTATTTAAATAATTCAGACATCCCTGGAAATCGTGGCGGAAATGTAACAGTGCTTAGGGATTCACCAGCTATAACAAACACATCAGTTCCAAGTCCACAATTTGTGGGATAACTCAGGACTTGGGTATTTCCCAACACAAAAATTTGTGTTTCAGCAGCAGTGAATTTAAATTACAAAACATTATAGCGCTATATTATACTTGAAAAAAACCAAATTGTTCTTCAGTTCCTAAATACATTAGCACCGTAATGTGCATTCTAGTAGGACTGAAAAGGAGACAAAAAAATATAGCAGACCTGAATATTGTCTTATTCCGATTTTTCTTCTTTGGAAATTCTATCTACACTGTGTCTTTGCAAACTCATAAAATATTTTCATGCAAATTAGACAATATAAATGTAAGAAGCAATGAAGAGTGTTGTGTCTTATAAACCCAGATCTTGGAAGTAAGCAATCCTACAAGAAAAAGGTCTTGCTTTTTTTATTGAAAACACATTTTTTAATGTTGTTGTGGATAAAATCAGAGAGACATAAATGAGCAATACATAAAGATTGGGAAACCAGAAGGCAAACGAGAAAGGACCAAGCTTTAAATAAAATGCCTAAGATAATTGCTGCTCGTTCATTGATGATTTCATACATCCCCAGCTAACAATACCGGCATACGCTGATCCAGATTGGGTAAGCTGTCCCACGCAACCTACTCTTACGTCCCACCAGCAGATCTCTGCCACTGCCACTACCACCAGCATTTCTTCCAGCTGCACCCGTTTCTTTTTTCCTGTCTAGATATCACAACTTAACTCCTTCAAAGTACCGCTGCATGTGTTTTCATGCCTACAGCCAAGCTTCTTTCCCTTACAAATACGGTATTTTGTCTTCAACTCTTGATGTTATTCAATTATCAGTGCAAAACTAGCTAGCTCAGGACCTAAACTCAAACCTGGCATATGAGCAATGAAAACACCACGGTAGATTTTTCAACCATTTTCATAGATTCTGTTGTCTACACTGATGTTTGTCTATTATTCAGTAGCACACATACTGTGTGGATCAAGAGATTTAGATTTATGAATATTCACCAAAATTGTGTTGATCATCTGCAACTCAGTATCTCCCAAACTTCAGATAGCCTCAGCAGAAAAGCTAAGCTTCATACTATCAATATATAGGTACGTTACGTTTCTAGACCTTTATGGATATTTATGTTCTTTCTATAAACCTTTTAATTTACAGAAAAATCTCTCCTCCTTTCGGTTATTCTAAATCAGAACTACAAACATTTTTTTACATTTCTTTGTGATGAGAATTACTGCAGTGACCCAAAATTTCTGAAAAGATTGGACCTATTCGTCTGCCTTATGAACCAACACATTCTAGATCTCTCTCAGAAAGCCTGTGCTTTGCTGGCATAAATTTGACAGTGTAATCACCATACAGAAAGAATAATTCCTATTCACACAAAAGCATGTGAAGAGGACATTTGATGCACACCAGATTGTTGGTTCCTTAATCCACAAAACATTTCGCTCATTATTTCAGATGGGAGCGTTTGAAAGGACTGCCTCGATTCCCTCAGCTGTGCAAACAGACACCGACTATCCCACCCCGCAGAGCTGGGCAGTGCGTCAAATTTTCTTTGCTCAGCACAAAATAGAACCAAATCCCTGGTAAAGGCAACTGCAGGATCTGCAGATTACAAAACACACTGCAGTTATTTATTTTTATATCCAGAAACAGACATCCTTACCTGTATACAGCTTCTAACTGTTGATCGATTTCTTGAAGCTTAGCCCAGTACCCGCTCGCAAGCTTTCGGTATTCATCGATAACGAAGGTCTTCAAATCAGGGAAGGGGCATTCCAGAGACAGTAGAGCTGAAGGAACTTCAAGGAAAAGTCCATTTTTCTCTTCAAAAGAATGCACTAGTGCCTGTGATGAAAAAACGCAACTCAGCAGACTCCTCTGTGTTGTATTTTCTCTCTGAAGAGATTGCTAATCAAACTTATACGGAAAAGCTTACTTTTGTTTTATAGTCTTCAAGCTCTCTTTCCAAAGCCAGACTCTCAAGGGTAAGGGTTTCCAAAACTGCCTTCTGTTGCTTCTTCACAAATCTGACCTATTGCATGAAATACATTACTGTTACTTCTTTACCTCGCTGTAAGATGAAAGCTCTGATCCAGAAACAAAGAGCCTGATCTCGGGTTCCACGCTGCTATGTGTTTACAGATTTTACAGAAGCAGGTTTACACTGTGCAAGTAGAGGTTACTAGATACTCTGAATGTGAGTTATATTCTCAAAGCATTACATAAAAATAAATTAAAATGCTAAAAATACAGCGATAATAATTTGTAAAAATAAAGTTAAATCACCAACCTGCTGTAACATCTCAAATGGACTGATCTTAGATTTCAGACAAGTTTCTTCTGAGAGGTCACACTGCATTTCAGACAGCTTGAATTTCAAATTCTCCTTGAGCTGCCCGATAGGAACTACTGTACTTGTTCGGTACGTATCCCGCTCCTTTGATAATTTATGCTCTATATCCAAATGAAACATAAAGCTTCCTCAAACACACAAAATATTACACAGCTCTGGGATTTCTAAATCTAAACCTGTCAAGACAGTGAATTAAAAACTCAAACAAATAATCAAGATAATTTTGACTACAATAAATAACCAAGAAACAAACAAAAAAAAATTCTCACCCAAGTCCCTCATATCCAAAAAAAAGTTGTGCTTATGGCTTTCTTCATCAAGAAAAGTCTTTATTTCTGCTTCTGCTTTCTGCCTGGAAGGTATGAATACGAGTTTTACAGAAGCTTTAATTTCTTAGTCATTAAGTTCAAGAATGATAAGCCTCAAATACTCTAATAATTAATTAAAAAGGGGGATTCTTTGCCTGGGAAGGTGTGAAATGCAGGACTTAGACATGGCGGTGGCATGGAAGCCACCCTCCTCTGAGCAAAAAATGCTCTCGATGATCTGCTGTACGTACAATACGCTCGCTAACAGACAAGAACAACATTAACGTTCTCTGTTACACGCGTGAGCTCAGTGTGCACATCCAGAGACAGACTCTGAAGGTATTAAAAAGTGTCTGAAAATTTCTGATACTCCTACAAACACGTACTCCCAGATGTTGATAGTCCGACTAAAGTGCCGTGAGATCATCCTGGAGGTACACGCAGAACAACATCCACTCCATCCTCCCCTCCCTTTGTGTGTTCTTCCATCTACAGACTCCTTCCAACGTCCATCACAAACTCTCATGCTCTGCACAAAAAATTATCTTCAGTTCGGGTATTTTAATCTTTTGCCTTAACGTCCCTTGAGTAAGTATGCCACACCAGAACCTCTGTCTGCTGGAGCATTTCTTTAATAACAGCTAATTGAGGTTTCTCAGCTCTCACCTATTCTCACTCAGTCTTTTGTGCTCTTGCCACCACACTTGCCGATGCTGTTTCAGCAGCATTCGCTCTTTGTTAATTTTTGAAACTTGCTCTGTTTTTTTAATCTGCAGGAAAAATTAAAGCTCGTAAGTGTGTTGAATTTGTTAAACAGCTTTATCAAATGCCTTCATATGGAATTTTTAACCACAGGATGGTGAACCTAAAAGCTTTTTTCAAACTACGTTTTTCTAAAGAACAATGGGTTCAAATGTAACCAATTTTCATTTTAAAATTATTATTATTTCAAATCACAATTAAATGTGAGGAGAAAGTGAAAAAAACGCAGTCCATTTTCTTTTTTGCCATTTTTCTTCTTTTCTTCCCCATCCCTATTTCCCAGGAGGTGAAGGGGGTAAGATGAGCAGGAGAAAGAAAAAATACACTTTCCTACAGGTGGAAAGATGAAAAGGTGGAAGTGTGTCTTTCAAGAAAAAGAATTTCAAAAATTGATTACTAAAAAAAGTGCTTTTTCAAAATCTATCCAATTAGAGAGGCTTTAAAACTGTCCGAGGGCTTCACAAAAACATCGCTTCCAACTTCGGAGAAAACAGAACTGTGTGCTTCTGAGACAGCTGGAGGCACGGGTGGAGCCAGAGGAAAAGCCACGAGGGATGACGTGACGAGGTGGCAGCCAGAGGACTCTGGCCAGCCCACAATGAAGGAAAGAGGATCGGAAGCCATTTGTGGCTGCCAGAAGCCCCTGGGACAAGCCAGTGTTTTCTCATCCACCCGCCACCATGACTGTCTTCTGGCCTCTCAGGGGATACTCGGGACAAAGCAGGATTTCAGCTCAGAACTGGCTCCTTTCCCGCTCCTTCTCTTTTTGACACCCTGCCGCCTCTTTCCTCCGTAACACCTGACCCCATCCCTGCCCCAGCCAGCCTCTCATTGCAAACCCTTCTGATTCCAGAGGCACCCACAATTCACACACATCTCCTTTTTCTCCCCAGACCTCCCTTCATGCAGATACATCATTCTACTGCAGGATGGTAGCAAAAGAAGAAAAAAAAAAACCTGAAACTCTTGTCCTAGTTCATAACAGGGAGAAATGAATAACGATGTCAGTCCACACCTAGTTCAGGAAAGAAATGACATTCTGGGTCAAAAATTCTGGTTTTACACTTTACACTCAGGTGGAAGTAATCTGCTCTGTTTAAAACACTTACATCAACCTTCCTGCCTGGTGAATTACCGCTTCTGCATTCCCGTGCGTGAGACCACGGAGAGCAACACCCCCAGTGGCACCATCTCCGCTCCCCCACCAGCTGGGCAGGTGACACCAGTGGGCTTCCCAAAGAGGAAAGGGGAGAACTCTTCGTCACAGCACTCGTGCACGGATAAACACGAATCCCATCGCTTCTCAAATCACAGCCTCTCATTCACCCACCTGCAACGCTAAAATCTTACTTTAAAACAAAATACATAAAATTTTGAAATTAGAAACATTTACACCCCTCAAATGAATCCGAGTTTAACACTTCTGGTCGACTATAGCTTCTGCCCCATTTTGCTGAAGACTTGCAGCAATTTGTTACGCCTGTTCGTTCTCAGATTGCTTGTGGCAGTGAAAAGAAATACGATAATTGAATTTTAAAATAATTCACATTACAAATAATATAAAAACCATACCTTTAATTGAATTTTTGCAGATGTGATTTTTTCTGCTGCAGCAAGTTCATGTAGCTGTTTGTAGTCAATAGGTTTGTAGTTCTGCCTGCAAAGGCCACTTCTCATAGGAACAACCGGATTTTCTAGTTATGACATAAAACACTGATTTCAAATTTTAGAGAAATATTTTAAGTATGAGCCATAAAACGAAAGTATTATAGATAGAAATTGGAAACAGTATATTTTAAACATCGTAAATTTACATAACAAAGAGATTGATAGTGGAAGAACAGTAATCTGAAACAAACACAAACTAGCAGAAATTATATAAGAAACATCAACCATTTGCCTGTTTATGAAGAGTTTATTTAAAAAGGTTTTTTATATGTAAACTTAAAGAATAATTCACTTTAATCAGAGTTTACTGGAATTCAATAAGTTCTAACACAGAAATAATTCAGTTTCAATATATGCATTCTTATTTCACAAACTGGAAAACTACCTCAATATTTTTTTGTAATCTATGGACTGAGCAATAGCAGTAATTTTTTTCTAAAAGGTATATGAACTTCTAATTACATATAAACAGAATGAGTTGCATTTCCATTTCCCACTGAATCTCCAGCCATAAGAACAGCATGATTTCTCTATTAAACCTCTGTAAGCCCCTGGGAAAACACTAAATTGCAGGGAAAAGATCATACTTGGTTTCTGCCGCATGCAGTAAGGATTATAACTGCACTTTCTGCAGTCCTGCCATCAGTATTGGAAAGACCACGACAGTATTGGAAGAAAGATGTCCAAAAAAACAGAGGAAGTAGTTCTGGTGAAAAAGCATTTGAAGTCAATGAAGATTTAACCAAGCTGGTCTTCCACCACGCAGGGAAGACAACTCACAACGACCCCTTGAAGAAGTTTCACGGAGGGATCACCGTACCGCCCGAACAACCGTCACCTCAAGTTTACCCCGGAGCCCTACTCTGAGCTTATGCTCACGTTACTAAAATCCAGTAAAAAAAAAAATAAAAAAAGCCTTTATTGCTCTTCTGCCTTGGGGGTGCTCAGCCTGGAGAGGAGAAGGGTCTGGGAAGACTTTCAAACACCTTCCGGTGCTGAAAGGGGGCTACAGGAGAGATGGGAGGGCTCTGGATCAGGGGGTGCAGGGACAGGACAAGAGGGAAGGGATTTAAGCTGAAAGAGGGGAGATGGAGATGAGATGTGAGGAAGAAATGTTTTCCTGTGCGGGGGGTGAGGCAGTGGCCCAGGTTGCCCAGGGAAGCTGTGGATGCCCCATCCCTGGAGGGGTTCAAGGCCAGGCTGGATGAGGCTTTGGGCAACCTGGGCTAGTGGGAGGTGTCCCTGCCCATGGCAGCGAGTGGAACCAGATGATCTTTGAGGTCCCTTCCAGCCCAAACCATCCTGTGATTCTATGATCATAATGCCGTAGCAGCTTCCATACACAGCTATTAATTGCACAGAGTATTTAATATGTAGTTTTATTCTAGATTGTGATAAAACAACTACATTTGGACATGACAGCATACATACCAACATCACTAGTCCTGTAAGTTGTACAGCATGTTCCACGGTCCAGCTCACTCATGTTTATTTTTTATGTATCCTTTCTGTCTGTTGAGAAATGAGATATTTTGAGAATAGCATCCAGAATGTTAGAAGCTAAAGACACTAAAAAAACACATGCCTGGGGACCACCACGGGACTTGTGAGGGAAGACATGACTTAGGATAGTTCTAACTACAGCATGAGATATCAAAGTTCCTCCCAAAGTCCAAATGAGAAACTTGCAACTACGAGAACTGGCTTTGCTTCTCCTGCTAGCACTCGCTGTTCTCAGCACCCAGCTTCCCCACGCTTACGTTGGAGAAGGAACTCCACGGTATGTCTGAATGCAATGGCAGAAGATAAACAGTTCACCTCACAAGATTCTCTGACTCTGCTCTTTTCACAAGACCACCCCTTAGAAAGGGCATTTAAGCCTCCATCACCAGTTTTACAGCCCGTGTTCATTCGTGCCACTGTTACAGCAGAGATACCTTCCATCGCTCTGGGCAAGCTGCTGCCGCGAAGCATCCTCGGAGCACAGCATCTGCACCAGCAGCCGGAGCAAATCCCTCCTGATCTCCATCTCCCCGGGCCGAGGGGAGGAACTGTGACTCAGCATGAAATCTACTTCCATTTTTCATTCTTACAAGCATAACCCATGGACAATCATATGTAGCAGAATTTTTTTTCCTGCTTCCTCTTGCATTTCCACTCCAGTTCATGGAACATAATGCAAATATTTCAGGAGGTATTTTAGTTTTTAACAAGAGCCGCTGGATTTTTCATCTCAATACATCTGCCAGTTCCTTTAAGCACCTTCATCTTTTTGCTTTTGAAGAGACCATTGGAATTTTTGCATTTTACAGCCTTAAAACAGTGATTTCCACTATGTGAATGCTCTCATTAAATCCTGACATCTGTTAGTATTTCTCCTAGTTGGGGATTCTGTATTAAAACGGGAAATGAAGTCAGTTTAGGGTGAGGCTTGGTATATTTACATCATAATGACACTTGTACAAAGATAGAATAATTTGTAGGTTAAAAGATGACAAAATTAATTGACAGGAGTGGGTTAATTCTGGGGGTGCTTGCTCAACCTCTAGCCTGGAAGCTCCCTGTCAGCTGCAGCTGAGATTTTGCACTGAATGAATAATACAGCTCACAACCTAGACTTTACATTTAATGACTAAAAATTATTAATTTTTTAAAGATTTGCAGCTGCTTGAGCAGAGCTAGTGAGTTACAGCTAATGATTTTTTCCATATAAAAATATAAAAATAGCTAAAATAGCTAAGAGTAGAAATATCAGTTTCAGTAAGAGTTTACTGCCTTAAAAATCCTTTCGCCTTCACAGATTACAACAGAACAAAACATTAATTCGCAGACTTATTTTCCAAAGGAAGATTATTCGGTAAGCAGCACTCCTTAGAAGAAGCGTAACCTCCCTTCTCTCGCTCTGGCACTCACAGTACATTTTCCCTGGGAATAGGTTTGTTTCTGTGGGCTTTTTTAGCCATTAGTTTATTAACATCCATAAAATGCAGCTTGAACCAAACACACTATCCAGGAACCTGGTCAATCCATTTAATATCTGTGACCAAAAAAATAAAAGATTCAAGAAGGTTGGCATCTTAGCATTTAAACTTTTAAAAAATACTCTTTAGAATACAACCACAATGAAATTTGGGTACCACTCACAGAAGAGAAAAGGACCTGCCCTTCCTTTACACGTTGTATCCCAGTGGTTAGGATAGAGAGGTGTGAAGGAGGAAATTTTGGGTTTCCAATGCTCTTTCTGAAGGGTCTCCTAAGGACTGGAACCAGAAGGATTCCCACATATCGGATGGGTGTCTTATCCAAACATATGAAGGGATAACCTACTCTGAAGGTTTTTGAATAGCACCTACCCCTCACACCCAAACATCCCAAACCAAAATGAGATCTCATGTCATTTGGGTGTTGAATCCAAAACACTGTATCCATTAACTCAAAAAAAAAAAAAAAAAAAATCCATCTGGGTCCCCTTTCTCGGCTCTGCCGCAGCGTGGTCAGTCTGTAAGATAGAAAAGCTCCAGAAGCCCCCGAGACAAGAGGCTGAACCAGCATGGTTCAGGTTCCTGAGAGCACCAACGAGACATGGAGCTACACCCGGCACCGTGCGAGGGCAAGGGCTGGTCAGGAGATGTGGCAGCAGAATCCGGGTAACCTCTCACAAACGGAGAGGTGCTTCCTTCTCCACCCGTGCTATGATAAAAGGACGGCGTTTTTACTAAAGACACTGCCACCGTGGAGTCCGAGCCTGGAGATCTAAGCAGCAGGGGAAGGGCAAAGGAATATTTTAGCTGGAAAACAAGGAACTAGAGAACTCAGCAGATTTGGAGGAAAAGAAGAAGGAAAAAAGCTGCTTTAAGGAACTCTGCCAATTAGTATTATCTGCTCTACAGTCGCATAGGAGCACCCAAACTATCTTTTCTAAGTATCAGCAATCCATATCCAGGTTTGACAGAATGAACAGTCTCTTGCACAGTCAAATCCATATTTTTCATCCCCAGTGTTATTTCCAGGCTGGCCTCTGGTTATCCTCCTGCCTTCCCCACCAGCTCACAGTACCTGTGCTGGCTCTGCTGTACATGGCCAAAGCACAACAACACGGGATTTAAAAACAAATTAAAAGAAAAACAGGTCAGGGTCAGGAACTTCAGCTAGAAATAATGAGAAAGGGGATAGCACGTGACAGCTTTATTACTGCATCAAACCTTTAGTAGGGCTAAGATTTTATTAGGTTAAATAAAACAAATCAGGCTGAAGAGACATTTCAAAATGATGAGTTACGTAAAGGCTGGACAAAACATCTGTCTTTAGAAAAATAACTGCACAAGGAGCTAACAATCTAGCTTCTGAAAAGCTTAAAACAAATTCTATTCTTCTGCTCTAGACAGTCAGGCTTCCTTCTGCCTGTTTTTGTTTGTTTGTTTGTTTCTGACCATCCTAGCACTACTTCTACTGATAAACTAGGGAAGAGAGTACTACATGGTGACTCTTGTCTAACCCTACAAGAGGGCAAAAATAATTTATTGACGAAAAATTGAGAGTACTTGAAAGCTTTAAGAGGACCGGATCCATTGCACATGCTCCTCTCTATGGAAACCTTTTATTCCTGTCCCCTGCCCAGCTGCCACGTTAGCGTCATTACACATTTTGGGAACCATCATCCTAATCTGGGTCCATCTGGCCAGCTTTAAATGACAAGCTTCTTCCAACACCAGAAACGCTGTCCTTTTTGAAAATAACTATGGATACTAGTAAGATCAGCAGCAGCATAGCTACCCCTCCAGTTTATTTATCTATCCCTGTGGCAAATTGTTAATATCCCTTCTTTCTGCTGACATGTTTCTGGTATGATGTCAGTATTTTAACAAAACTTCACATATTTGCCTTAGCTTCCTCTCCTTTGAAAAGAAAGCAGGAGAGTACATCTGCAGGAACAGAACTGGTGCAAAAAAAAACAAGTTAATGGCCATTTTCTGTAATTTTAGGGCTACTGTGTTTGATGAAATAAGTGCTTATTCCCTTCCAGCCTGCCCATGTCTCTCTTCTGCAATGATGGCGTGTATTTGCATTTGATCTCAGCCTTCTAATGGACATTAGTTTGTTATCACAAATTCAACATTATGACTCCACTAAAACACTGAAAACAAATGCTGAGATGGTTTTGGAAAGGGCAAGATGGGTATAAACCTGTCCTTTAACTTCGGTAACTAGAATATGTACCAATCAAAATGATAAAAGCACTGCAAGTTAAATCCATTTCTGCTTTAATGCTGATACATCCGAAAACCTCCACAATGCTAGAAAAGTTCATCTAAGCCTGAATTCAGATATCCCGCTTCAAGGCTTTGTTCAAACTTTAATACAGCCTCTAGGCTGGAAGTCTTGATGCATCTTAGAAAGAAAAAGTACAAAAGATGAAACAGACATGGAACAGAAGCCTTCAGTACACAGAAAACTGTTCCCGAAGAATGCTGAATCAGCTATGTCTGCAACAGCCATGACTAAACCTTTTAGAGACAGTAAAAAGCGTAAGGCTCCACAATCCTGTTTCTCCTCCTGTTGGTAATTTAGTATTTCGCTACAATTCAGAACTTTTAGGTAACAACAGATATGACCTCTGAAAGGATTATGCCTCCAATTCAGCTGAACACTGCAGTACATCCTTAATGCAAACACCTGCTGGTGCCCGAGGTGTATGACCTAAGCACATTCTCAAACACAGGAATACCAAATACTAAGGCAAGATCCTACTCCCTTTCATTTAAATAGAAATTAAACTCCCCAAGTGCTAGTCAGCACCTCTGGAGCAAGCCGAGCCTGCAGCCTGCCAATCACACCCGTCACACGCTGCGGCTGGTGATGATTCACGGCCAGCGAAGGTCCCGATCCCACGAGCAGGAGTGCTCCCAACGGGTTTAGCCGTTAACGTTACAGGAGCCTGGATTTCACTGCCTCCACGCCACAAGTCACTTGCATACCTGATCCTTGGGTCATATGCACAATTGTTTCCTTTCAGACAAACTGCTGCTCATCAACAGATGGGCAAGGGGGGAGGCACAGCGTTCAGTGATCTATTTAAAACAAAACTTTTTGTGCATGTTTTAAATTATTAAACACAAAATCGATAATACGAAGCCATATCCACGCTACAGAAAATACAGGTTAACAGCATAATCAATGATGGTTTAACAGCTACTCATATTTTGTGCAAATGAAGGCTGCCTGTTTCACAAGGGCAGGTGCTGCAATCCTGTCGGTGGTTCAGGTAAATTCCTAGTGGGCGTACACAATTGAAAACCAGAAATGACTTCATCGAAAACTGTGAATACGACATCAATGGGAACTTTGATTATAGACTGGGATGGATGTTTGCTAAAACATCCAAACTTGGCAAAAAAATCCCAAACATACAAGTCCCTTATTTTCAGTGCTCTCTTTTGAATATCTGGAAATTTCTTAAACATTTAGTGGAAGTTTTTTTTCTAGATTTTAAAGTTCAAAGAAAATGTTAATTGCTTGCCTACTGCATGTTTCCATTCAAAGAAGAATAATATCAACATATAGTTCTTGGAACCGGCTGACCCTAATTATTGTCAGGGAGAAGAGGCAGAGAATCACTCCCATTGTAGGGCATGGAGTAAAAACAACAAACAAATAACCAGCCTTGTCCTCTAATCAGATCCATTCTCTTCTTCTAGTTGAACTCTCTGAAAATGGCACCCATCCAGAACCTTTTGCTCTTGCCGCAGCCAATCCTTTCCCCAGGAAGAAAATACACAACATAATACTTTCATTATTCGGCGTCAAAACAGTTGCTAGAGAAGTTCTATGGTTTGATTGTAATTTAAATGTGCATTCCCTAAAGAAAGAATTACAGATCGGTTTGAAATAAAGCCAAGTACTGGAAATGGTACATTCCCAAAAGAGACATAGTCCTTTCTGTGATAATCCCATTACTTCCTCATTAAGTAAAACTTAATCCAAAGTAGGAAGATCAATTTGAGTAACACTTAAAACAATCAGCTTCATGGAATACTCTATCACCCTGCAAGGGAGGGGGGAACAGCTCGTCTGCTTTCCGAGTATCTGCACGTTACAGGAGAACTACTATTCCCCTTCTATTACTTGAATACTCTGAGTAGCAAATACAAGATAAAATAAACTTAAACCCCACTTCATACAGAAAAAATTGTAACAAACAAATGAAAAAGGGAAGTAAATTTTTTAAAAGTTGACAAGGGAAAGAAAAATGGTAGGAAATGAAGTCAGCTGTGTGCGCCGTGCAACCTTGAAACAAGTGAGTCAGCTGGCATCTTGTTATGTTGTTTGGAAGAAAACAGCCACAATCCATTTCCACTGACCAAACGCACCCACTCCCAAGTCAGCCAGCTGCAGCCAGCACACCCGGCGATTCCTAACTTCAACTGAAGCAGAGGATGAAACGAGAAAATATTCTGATGCTTTCAGAGGTTAATCATCACTGAATGGTTTGGGCTGGAAGGGACCCCAAAGCCCACCCAGTGCCACCCCCTGCCATGGGCAGGGACACCTCCCACCAGCCCAGGTTGCCCAAAGCCTCATCCAGCCTGGCCTTGAACCCCTCCAGGGATGGGGCACCCACAGGTGCTCTGGGCCATTTCTGGCACACGGCTGGGCAACCTGGGACAACATCTTGCTTTGCTGAGCTAAAGGCAAAAATCCTGAGGCCTCAGGATTTACTGATTTTTTTTTTTATTTGAACACAGGAAATTTGCAGAGTTTTATTATATACTTTTTCATATTACTAATGTTCCACCTAGCTTCTTACTTATTACCTCCGTGTATAACAAAAGTAAGTTACAAATTAAGTGATGTGCTTCAAGATATTCATTTAAAGATGTACTGGAAGATGCGAGCCTGACTTGTCCATAGCACCCTACAATTTTCTCCCTTACTTAAGAAATAACAAATGTATGGTTCAATCGACCTTTAACTCTGTGACTCATAAAGCATACCTGCTGGTTTGCTAGCCTCTGTGGAAAGCAGGGTATTTGTAATGATGCAGTGAGCAACGTCCCACCCTGCTGCTCTGGCATCCATCAGATAAAATGCCTGACTGTACATTACTCATTTAGCACACCACCAGCAAAGATGCTGTAATAGTATGCCATAAAATCAACTTTTTCCTGTGAGAAGCTACAGCTTTGGCCATTGCAGTCATTTGCACATTTATGGTTATACCTAAAAGCCATTCTGCATCAGTCCTCTCGGAGTTTAACAGATTGCTTCCCAAACAGAGCACAGGGCGAAGACACACGAACAGGGCTGACAGCCCCTGGGAGGGAAGGGGAACCTGAGGAAGCAGGACCCCGGGAGTTAGCGCTGCCACCAGAGACTCTGCATCGCCGTACCTGGCACAAGCCCAGCTGATTGTGTATGACAGGAGCATCGCTGGAGCCCGAGAAGAACATTTGTCTGCAGCCCAGGAGACAGCAGGCAGGAGGGACAGATCATTCATGTGATTTAGGAGCCACTGCAGGTTATTTTGTCAGGAGCATCAGTATCATTTTGTACAGCTTTTGCCAGTTCTGCTAGGCCAAATTTGCAGACTTCTGTGCAGGGAAGCATTTGGCACACCTTTGCTTTAAATTAATGCATAACGTTGTCCCACGTCCTACTACCAAAACCAAAGCATGCTTGTCTGAGGCCTCTCATTTACAACCCCTGGAAATGTACAGTCCAGGGATAAGAATCAATCTTCTTTTTGCAGGTATGTTTTCTTTGTTGCCTCCTTATTCATAGGGATCTCTAAATTTCAGTTTGAAATTCTGTATCCCTAGTCCGGTAAGAAAGATTACAGTTTGGTAAATTTCTCGGCATTTTTTTCAGGCCCCAAATACAGCCTAGTAAGAAGATGGGGAATATTTTGTTCAGCTTAAGAACCATAGCAGTCAGGAAGAACTGTAAAGGATTTTAGCAAGCCTTCACCTGTCCTTGAGCAGATAAAAGCACCTACATCCTCCAAAGCTGGTTTTTATTTGTTTGCAGGAGGTTTCTTTTTTGCTTTGTTGTTTTTTGGGGGGGCTCTTGTTTGGTTGGTTGGTTTTTTAAAGGGTTGCTAGTTTCTACAATAATTACTCACGAGCTCAGGACCTGAAAAGCCACAGAGCAGAATGGCTGCTCACCACCTGTTCTTTTCTGGACATCCCACTCGGCTTTTCCTCACATCCTCTCACCAGCCGAGATCCCCAGTTTTGTCGAATGCAGCAATACCCAAGAGCATCCCTGACATACAGGTGCACACGTGATGGACCCTGGTTTCACGATCCACTCGTTCAGCAGCAGAGCTGACCAAAGGACATCCCTTCCCGGGGCCCTTCTCCCTGCCCTGGACTGTGGTACCTCCCAGACAGAGCACCAGAACCACTCACGGTGCCACCCTATGAGCTGAACCGATATATCATCACAGGATTCCTTTGTTTTCCCAAAAAAATTTACTTTTCTTAAACCTCACTCAACTCAGGAACTGAGCTTACATTGTGGTCCAGCAAGCTGGTGTTCCTCAAACCTCCCTCTTCCTGAAACTGGTACCCAGGGCAGACACTTCCCACTGCTGCCAGAAGAGGAGGGTCCCCATGCCCTCTGTACATGGCCCCTTGTGAATACCTTACTGCGGGCATCAGAGGCAGGAACAGTGAGCTAAAAAAATTGATCCACCTGAAAAAATAAGAGCATATGTTGTGTGGAGGTTTCTGGGGAAACTGGATCAATTTTCTAATCTAGCTCACAGCACAGTTGCACGATCACGTCTGCTGGCACAAGGGAAGCTGGAGAGATGTCGTGACAGAGTAGCATTGTCCCTCTCCACTGCAGCTGGGCTCCAGCCAGATTAAAGTGGCTGCGTAATCAGAAGCTTGGCGATCACGCTGAGCACTTTGCAGGATCTAGAATCAACTATTCATACCTGATGCTTCAGAGCTACAGAAGAAAAAAGAAAATGATGAAAAAGCAAACAGCTTGGCAATATCCAAGTAGTTTTCTTTGGTGTTTTGTATTCCCCCAGGGAAAGGGAACTCCAAACCCATGACAGAGCAGTAATTTCAAGTGCCACAGTCTGAAACTTAACATTTCTGTAAATATCCACACTGAAACAGCAAAATGTCGGTCCACTACTGCTTCAGAAATACACCCTCTACTAGGTGTCACACCTCCCCAGTTCAACAGCAAAGAAGCAGGAGAACATTTACTACTTTTTAAACCAAATGAAATTACAGTTTCTAAACTACCCAAAATCAATTGTATCATGATTGAGCTGCTGTGACATCAACACAACGGCTTGCAGTAACTTTTGAAATCAAATTGTAGGTTTTAATGAGGGGACAAAACCCACACATCCAAATAATTTCCCCTGCGAACGCTAAACAGCTGCTCATTTGTTCAGTTAGCCTGCCACCACCATCGCTCTCTTCTCCAGTTGTTTTTTTCCAAACCTTTGTAATTTCAGTACCTGCACAAGAATACAGACAAAACAGGTAGCACCAAATGGTTTCCAGAAAAAGAAGAGACAAAGGCAATGCTGTTTTCGTGACTGATATTTATCTTCATAATCTTGCGTTTCCCAGGACCAAGCATTCTGTGCCAACAATCCCCACTTTCTAGCCACAGTGCCTGTGTGCTTACACCAAACGAGAAATAACCACTAAAATTAAAGACAGGCATGCCAGTGTTCTGCAAGGACTGTGAACACTGCTGAAATATAAAAAAAATAAACTCCAAATTGGATTAATTTCAGAATAGATTAAAGGAAGCAGAAAAACATATTAATGACTTAAAATATTGAAGCAGCACAACAGCAGCAAAAACCCCAGCAAATACACGTTAACTAAACTGCTTGTCTAAAAAGCTGGAAAATGAGCACAATCATTTTAAGAGATCAGATTTAAGGCTCATAAGAGACCAGGAAGGTTCAGAAGGAAAACATGCCATTTGATTTTTACGAGATTTGCAAACATAATGGAATCAGTGCTCTCTAAGAGACACTGCAAATGAAAAAGAAATACATCTTACTTTCAAGACACACCCTGAAGGAGGTGAATTAAAAGAAACAGTACTTGTTTGTTGCTGATCCTAAACTTGACAGAAGAGTTTAAACAGCAGCTGGTGGAATAAGAAACCAAGGGAAACACCACACCATGCAGCTCTTTGTGTTGCATTGCCTTCCCATAACATATTTTGTCCCTGTTGGGCTCAGCACAGTGACAAATGTGTGGGAATTGATGGCCTGTGATACGCAGCAGTCAAATTAGATAATGTAGTGGCTGCTCTGGGTGCCAAAACAAATTTTAAAAGCTATAACTGTATGACTAATACCAGATAGAATGAAATAACTGTTCTTCGCTGACTGGCAAATCCATGGAGCGACTATCGGACAGGATATCAAAATATTATTTTTAATACTTTATGCTTTATTGTGCCACAACAAACTGGCTCAAGATCACTTTCTCCTTCTCGCCATCATTTCTCACCCTTTCCCACGTTGCCCCAGCAGCAAACTGTAACACACAGAGAGAGCTGGCAATGCATGGCTCTGCAGACTCGGGGGCACCTAGAACAGCCTGTTCCGAATCACGTTGAAAGGTTAGAGCAGCCTACCTGGGACCGCCCAGCGTCTGGAAGGCCTGGAGATGGCATTATGCCACCTTTCGTGTCCTGCCAGCGGACTGTGCCTTCCACAGTCACCACAATAACACGCAGAAATGGCTCAGTTTGCCAGGGGAGTGAGTGAACTGCTTCATTTTCTAAAGCCTGCGATCTGTGGCAGCCAAACCAATGTAACAACGTCCAAACTACAGGTTAAAACCACCTGAGACCAATTTGAATTTGATTTAATTAATCCAGGACACCTGTGGTAGAAGTGACCTTGTAACCAAGGAAAGTCATTACTGTCATGAGTTCTGTGCTTTCTCCTCCCTTTATTCTCAATCTGCTTATTCTGATTTCACATTTTGTTTTTCCTTTTCTCTTGCCCTCCACACCTCCTTTAACCCTGGCTCTGCTTGTCTTACTTGACCCTTTGTTACTCTTTGTTTTACAAGGTTTCTGCTGTTATTCCTCTGGACCCCGGGACTGTTTCCTAGAAGGAGGCCACCCTTCTGGTTTGGTAACATTTTGTATCCACTTAACAGTATGAATCCCCAGATTTTCAGGGCAGTGAGGAATCAAGACCCCTGCTAAGTGTTTTCCATAGGGCATGTCATCATACTGCACGAGTTCCTACTGTATTAATCCATACAAATGGCAACAAATATTACAGAAAAAAAAATTATACTGATAACACACATAGTTTCCAGTGCAGCAGACTACATCCCAAGTGGGAAATTAAGAGAATGTGAAATCTGAGTCTATAGGGGACTCTCCACACCCTGCTTTTCCCCTTTTTTCCCCGTTTAGTGTCAGCACTGATTAAACCACACAGAGCAGCCACTGGAGCCACAAGCGTCCCATCGCAGGCTGGGAGGAGAGGGAATGGTACCAGGCAGAAAACCCTGAGAAATCCGGGGCGGTTTTGTGTCCGGGATGGTCACAGCACCCAGAGGTGACCGAGGGTTCAACAGACACAACCTCTCACTCAACACCTCCTTTTGAAGCGATTTACAGCACCCTCCAGGCACGCTGGCTTTTCTTCTCCCTACACCACAGACAGACTCACACCAGCCCTAGAGACTCCAAAACGGTGGGATTTTAGAACACTGCAGAAAGCACTTTCCTCATCTGTCACAACCGCCCTGACCCCCCGCCAGGGTCGGGCGGGCCAGTGCTGGGGGTCTCCCAGTTACACCCCCTCAGGAGCCACCGCGGAGCCCGAGCTGCCGCCACCGCCCCTGACGCCCTCCAGGGCCGCTCCGACGGGGCGGGGGGCCCACGGAACGGCAGCGAGCCAAGACACCACCCGGGCAGCCAGCGGGAGAGATCCCGGCCGCCAGAGAATCCTCGGGCAGCCCCCCGCCCGGGCAGCCCCTCCGCAGCCATTTTGCAACCGGTTGCTGCAGCCCCCCGCCCGCTCCCGGACACTCACCGCGAGGAGGCTGGCGGGCTCCGCGGGGCGCCGGAGGAGCCTCCCCACACAGCGGCCAGCTGGGGCGCGGTGTGAGGCCGCCACGTCCCTCCGGGCGGGCCCCCCAGCACCAGCCTGGCCCTGGCCCCGCCGCGCTGAGGGGACGCTGCACCTTCCACTTCACCGCCTCACAGCATCCGTAACCATGGCAACCTCAAGTCGCACCGCCACTGGCGGGTTTCACACGAGGCAGTAGCCAATGGAGCGCCGCCCTGTGCCCCTCCTGGCCAATGGGCGCGGGCGCAGGGCAGGGCGCCGCGCTGACGTCACGAGCGGGGCGGAGCGAGGCCAGGCGGAGCGGGCGGCGGGGCTCGGCGGCGCCGGCGCCACCATGGAGACCCCGGGCTAGGGCCCGCCGCGGCCAGCGGAGCGGGGCCGGCCCCGCCGCCGCCTCCCTCCGCGCGGTGAGTGGGTGAGGGCCGGTGATGGGCCGCGGGCTGGGACCGGGGCGCCGCGCGGGCGAGGCGGGAGGCCGGGCGGCGCGGCGGAGCCCGCCGGGGCCCGGGGCAGCGGGGCCGAGGAGCCGCCGCCTTAGCCGGACGCGCGGCTGCTCTCCCCGCCTGCGCCGCGCGGGCGGAGCGACTGACCCTGCGCTGCCGGCCGGTGCCTGCCCGCGCCGCGCGGGCCCTGCGCGTGGAGGAGCCGCCGCCCGGCCCTTGCCCCGGGCTCCGCGGAGAGCGGCCGGTCGGCGGGGCGCGGGAGCCCGGGGGCGGGCGGGCGCCGCGGGGCAGGTGCGCGCGGGCCGGTCCGGGCAGCCCGCGGCGGGGGTCGGGGCGCGCAGCCCGGCCCCGCCGCCTCCCTCCCCCTCCCTCCCCGGACGGCTCCTCGCGGCGGGGGGCGCCGTTGGCGCGGGGCGGCGCGCGGGAGCCCGGGGCCGGGCCGCAG
>WKFP01014881.1:327756-363959 GCA_011057875.1 Pterocles orientalis | reverse complement strand
GTCCAGCGGGGGCTCGCGGTGGATGTCGCCCGTGGGGTCCAGCGGGGGCTCGCGGTGGATGTCGCCCGTGGGGTCCAGCGGGGGCTCGCGGTGGATGTCGCCCGTGGGGTCCAGCGGGGGCTCGCGGTGGATGTCGCCCGTGGGGTCCAGCGGGGGCTCGCGGTGGATGTCGCCCGTGGGGTCCAGCGGGGGCTCGCGATGGGTGTCACCCGTGGGGTTCAGTGGTGCTGCCTGTGCCGCGCGCACTCTGCGGTGGTCCAGCAGGAATTGTCACCGTGTCCCCAGTTAGGAATTACCAAACACAGCTGCTGTGTCTAAGGCTGGGACAGCTGGGAAGCGAAGTCTGGGGAGAACAAAATTAATTCTGATGCTGAACCCAGCAAAAAGTGATATTTGTGTGATTGTTGTTTGTGTGGAAGGTAGGAACACCGATGGCACAGAACGACATAGTTGAGGAGTCAAGCCCTCTCTGGACCCTGTGGCCCCCCAGTCAGCTCTCCAGAGCCTGTCGGTGTCTCACCAGAGAAGAGCTGAGCGTTTCCAAAGCGCTTGTGCTTGCCCTGTAGACCTTTGTACCTTTTTTTTTAATAACCTTTAGCTGGGTGTTAATATTACATTAGTCATCGCTTCGGGATTTGAGCGTTTGAAGGAAAAGGTGTGGTTGTATTTGCAGTAACGCTCCATTAGCTCTCCAGTTCTATCAGCATTCTCGTTTTTTGATAACTGGGAGTTCAGGGATTAGGAGAAGACAGGGATGATGATGTCCTCCCCTTTAACTAATAACTGTGTTTTTGGGGTAAATGCCAAATAATATGTTCACTGAAATATGGGAACCTGCTAAATGTACGTGTTTTGTTTCAGGAGATACACTGTTTCGGTCTGTCACCTCTAACAGGGGAGGAGCGTGTTTTGGGGGCAAAAGCTTGTTGGCGCTGACCCGCTGGGGTGTAGGATGCCGCAAGGAAATGGATGTAACCTGTCTGGGAAAAGAGAGATAGATTGCATTAACTTTCTCCTTCTGTTTAAATTGCTTGTCAAGTGCCATCTTGCTACTGAAATGAGTTGCTACTAATATTTTAATTAAGGTGGAACAGCTGATGGGCCTTTTCCAGTAAAATTGGTGTCTTTTCCTTTCATCTTGTTAGATGTTGAGGATAAATAGCAGTAATAATAATAGAAGTTCTCAGCAAATTTTGTGAGAGCGTCATCATCTATAAGAGGGGAGAATTTGCTCTAATTTTTCTTAAAATGTCAACAACATACCACAGCTTTTGGTGTTTGCTTTTTCTGATAGTACTGCAGGGTCCTTTCCTAATGCACAGGTGAAGCCAGTCACACAATGTGAACAAGTGATATGAGACATTACATTTTTATAGCAGCAAAACAGCATCTGTAAAGCATTGTGGGGTATTTTTAATATTGAATGATAGCATGTGCTATGTAAAAATAATGATAATCCTAATTAGTAAGCTGTGTCAGGTGTTCAGTGTAGGAAATCTGCATGTGTTGAGGGAGAAGCCCCAGTGGAAGAAACACTCTGCATCTCAACAAAACAGGAAACGTAAATGAGAACTTTACATAAAGTGAAGCACAAGTACATAGATTATTTAAATACATTTATAGCAGATGAAAGGCTGAAGCCTTTCCAAAAGATGGGACTCTGTGAGCACTGCCTTAATTTCGTTGTTGGGTTTTTTTTCTTAGTTGTGATGCTGAAAATGAGCAAGTTCTGCGAGCACTTATCTGTTGATGTATTTGGTACAAGAAAGGACCGGCTAGTTCAGGGATCTCGGTGACCTTAGCGAGGTTGTTACAAGCGTAATCAAGAATAATTGGGTTTATTACCAGAACGTAGTTATTGTAATATGAGATAGAAGAGACGCCTAAAAAGCAAGCAGAGCTCGTGATACTCGTCTGGAAAAAACTGCCTGTGATCAGACGTGTTTTGTATTGCTCTCCTCGACTTTCTTCAGTCGAATCGGTGAGTCTGGGTCAGGACTGGATTCCTCTGTACGAGAAGCTGCGCTCCTAGCTGAGCTCTGTGGTTACCCTAACCTGGTTAAACAGCGCGGTTCCCGCAAGCAGAGGGGCTTTTGTGGGCAGTGCCGAGGTCTGAGCTGGCTGTGGCGGTGGGACGTGCCGATGGTGGCTGCTCCCGTTCCGCTGGCAGCCGCTCTGTGCTTTCCTCGAGCCCACCGTCTGCAGGCGTGCGGGAATGGGGCGAAAGGCTGCTGAGCTGCCGAGTCGGGGACAGAAACTGCGCTTGCCAGGGTTTGGTGGGAAACAGCTCGTAAGGGCTGCTGCAGAAGGAAGGGGTGTTCTCGCCCTGCGTGAGGAGCGCGCGTGCATCTCCCGAGTGACTCGTGTTGGTGCGGTTCAGAGTGCCTGGGCAGGTGTGTGGGGGCTTTTCCTCTCTCGTGAAGATAAGACATCAAATTGTTGTGAGTGTGGCGTGTACTGTGACTCCAGAGGTAATCTGAACTGGTTTAAACTTTACTAACTGGGGAGGGAAGAGTACTGCGCTAGCAGAGCTTTGTGTGCGAGCGAACAGAGAGCCAGGCTGGGGACTGGGGCTTTGGGCACAGCGTGTGGATGTTGCTGGCTGCTGTTCCTGTCTGGATGGAAAACATTGCTGACCATAGGCAGTTCCCATGCTAGTGGAGACGGAGCAGCCGCTGAGCACAGAACCAGAGCCCAGGGATAGAGCCCTCCTTGCTCCCGCAGCAGAACCGCGCCTGACGAACCTGCGGACGGAGCAGGATGGACTGCCAGCGCTGGGCCGTTCTCTGGGCGTGCTTGGCAGCTTTTCTGATTCTCAGCTGCGTTTCCTGAGGCCTGCGATATGTCCGGATGCGTTGGGTAACTTCTCATGTTCTTTTTATCTAAAGGGAAGACTCATTTGTTCTGTTTGGGGAAGGTTTGCAGAGGGAGGGAGGAACTGGATCAGGACAAAAACTGCCTCTGGTGACATTCCCAAAGCTTTTGCTTGCACGGAAGAGAATCGCGGCTTCTCTAGTTACATCCCTGCAGCTGGCACCGGTGTTCAGACCTTCCCTCCTTTCCCAGTCACTGCCTCTCTCCCCATCTGCCCTCGGTACCTCGATTGCTCTTCCAAGGCAGAGGAGAGACACGTGTGTTTCGGGAAGGAGCAAGGGCTCCCTCACTTTCACAGCAGATTAATTTATTTAATTTTCAATAATGAAATCCCCAACGCTATAATTAAAAGGCAAGGCGTAAGGAGAAGGCTCTTTGAAGGGTGTCTGGCAGAGGTTTAATTGCCCTCCGAGCGCTGGGAGGCAGGAGGACGTGCCTGTCCAGCCTGGTGTGTGTCACCAGGCCGCGGAGGTGACTCCAGCACGTTGTCCTCCTTCCAGGGTCAGCCCTGCGCTTCCCGGAGAGCATCGCTGGAGGAGCAGAGCTCTGTCAGCCAGCTCAGCCGGGTCGCTGCCGGCGCTGCCTTCCTCCCCGCAGGGAAGGGCCAAGGCGCCAGCTCCGGCTCCAGTGATCCTTGGGGGATGTCTGTGGCTGTCTTTAACTTTCTAGTCCTCTGCGTTGCATCCCTCTCTTACAGGCAAATGAAGACAGCGTCACTTTGGGAAAAGTTGGGGAAAATCTGTTCCCAGTGTTTCAGTGTTTTTAAACAAGATGCCTTTTTAGCAGAAATTAAAAAAAAAAAGTGAGGCATGCTTTCAATATACACGTGTTTTCCTCCTGTTGTTGCAGTTTTAAGATATAGTGGTTACAAAAGTAAAAGAAATTTGTGTTTTCCTCCAAAATGTCTCCATGGCCATCCCTTATAGATCCCCCCTTTTTTAATTTGTGTGGCGTTCTGCACAGTTCTTACCTAGCACTGGGGATTGAAGGCCAGTCAACTTCCTGCTTAACAGCTTCTAAAAATCATTTTACTGTGCCTTTATTTTAGTGGAGAAAGGAAAGCCGTGAGCTACTACTTTATCTGAGAGTGATTGATTCATTCTTCAAGGAATGATTAGAGTCGAGACTTCTTCCCCCCACCTCCCCACAGTGGGGCCTTTGCTTATGAACCGTCCGTGATCCGAGTTCTGACTGAAACGTGGCGGGTTTGGGGAACATTAAAGCTAATCTAACCCTCTGATTGGTGTTGTGATTAATTCATTATTAAAGAGAAAGGAGGAATCTGCTGTAAATCCTTTGAAGGTGTACGAGCTGAAACTTGCTCTCTGCACCGCGGCTCGGTGGGGGATTTTTAGTGTATTTACTGTTTGTGCAACCGTGGGGTGGTAATTGTGGGCAGCGAGTAAAATTACCCTGTAGCTACTGGGTGTGCAAAGCAGATGGTTCACAGATCGTGTGTAGGCTGTGTAATTATCTGGCCTTTTTTGTGTGTTGAATTCCTGAACGGGAGCTCAGAGCGCCGGCTCCCCGTTCCCTGACGTGCGAGGTGCATCCTGGAGCACGGACTGGGGAAGCTCTGCTGGGGTTTGCTTGTCTGGAGAGCACTGGTGCTGGCTGGCAGCCGGACAAAACGCCGCAGGACCGGCTCTGCGCAGCGTGGGTTGGGTCCAGGAAATGTCCTTGGCTTGGCTGGAGCCATCGCGGGGGCAGCAGGAGGGAGGATGTCCCGGAGGGAGATGGAGGGGCTGAAGGCAGGAGCGATGTTTGTGGTGCCAGGCAGGGTAAGGAGGAGTGAGGGAGGAGCTGGGCTGCGTGGTGCCAGACATTCATTGCTTCTTCTCAAATGAGGTTCAGCTGTAAGGAAACTGGGAAGAAGTGTTAGAAAAATTCTGGATTTCTGCTTGTTTGCGTGGGTGCAAAACACTTTTCCTCTCTTCACCTTCTTAACAAAACCTGGCTATGGCACGCAAACGGTGTGGAAAGCCCTGGGCTATCACCTGTGCCAGACTTTTGAGTGCATTTACCAAAAAATGTTAAAAGCATTTGCATTACACTTGCTCAGATAGAAAGCATCTAAGCTATAACTTAATTTGCTTTAAATGATTTTTCTGATGGCATCTCTGCTGCAAACATGACGCAAGCAGGAGACTTCCCAGTTTGCGGTGGATTTCTGTCCTCTTCCTGCCCCAGGAGGTGGTGGCAGGCAACGCGTCCTTAGCGCTCCTAAAGGAAATCTTTTCAGTTCCAAAAATATGTTCTTCATCGTCTTGCATTGGCGGAATCTTCTGTTGCTGTATCGCACGCGAGTTGCATGTTCGTGCGTTTGTTATTGTGAAGGTCAGTCCCATTGATGGAAGCTAGTGCAGGTGTAATCGTTCCTGTTAGCCTGCTCCTGTGCAGAAGGGTTTGCGAAAGCTTGCTCGTGGTCCAGGGCGTGGTGTGGATGCAGCTGGGTCAGATGCAGGCTCCTCAAGGTATCCTGTGGAAACTTCTGGTTGCTGATGCAGTGTGAGCACAGGATACAAGCTCCCAGAGATTTCCTCCTGGATGGATTTGTGCATGCAGTGCTGGTGCTGACGCATGTTACCTAGTATGCTGAATTTTGGTACGACATCTCCACTTAGGATTAACTCCTTCTCTTTGTAGTGGCAGGTTTCATAGTAATTCCAATTTTAAAAAACCTCACCGATCTCTGAAACAATCACAGACAAATTGTAACTCCTTGACTTTCATGCCAATGTGGCACGCTTGAAAATGAAGTGTTTCGTACCTTTCACAAGAATAAAACCAGTAAGTTGTATGTAATGCAATTGATTTTGAGGGCTTCTGGACCAGCGCGGTGCTGGAGTGTTAACGGGAGAAGCGTATGGGCGTGTTTATGACGCTGCTCACTGACGGTCTCTTGCAGATTCCTCCTCAAGTCCCGCACGGTATCTAACGATGAGCAGGGAGACAGATCTGAAAGAGAGTTAATCGTTTTGTCTTGGTTTTATTTGAAAACAAAATAAGCAACATTTAAACAGATAGATGAAACAAACAGAGGAGAACGGGTCAAGAACGCGACTTTTTGTAACACACACCTTCTTCCAGGGAGCTTGTGGTCCAGGAATAACGCTGGACTGTTGGTCTGTGTTATTTGATGACTTCACCAAAGACACGCTGGCAGACTCTGCCATCTGTTGCTGCTCTGTGTCCTTTGTATCGAGCTTTGTCTTCATAACCAGTGCAATGAAAATAACCCGTGCCATATTTTAGCTGAAATAGAAAATATTGGCGTGTCAGGTGATTGATGCAATTCATCTCTTGTTTCTTGGAGCGTGTTTGTGTTTCAAACAAGATGAAAAAACACTGAACGCAAAAATTTCAGATTGGCTCATAGCTGTAAAAAAGAAAATTTTTCCAGTAAAAAAAAAATTACAGAGTATTTTTAGTTTTGCCATTGCTGTGATTTGTGCTAAGAAGCAACAGAATACACTGAGGCTTGTGAGATTTCAGCACAATCCAATACATTCTTTTCCAGAAGATACTTTCAAAAATCATTGTTTAGGGCTCTTTACGGAATAGAAAACCTGACACAGAAACTTACTGCGGTTCAAAGACTTGACATTTTTTAAGTGAGTTCTGAAGTTCTGGTGGAGAACGCTGTCTGCTGTGAGATGCTTTTTTGTTCAGGCTGATGCAATCCATCTTCCAATGCTGAGAGAGTTTTTTATGTTGTTGGGAAACACAGAGGTTATGTTTAAGCAACATAAAAATTCACCTAGTCACATACTGACACTGAAATAAAAATAAAAACAAAACAAAACCAACAACAAAAAATCCACAAACTGAAAACAAAAAAAACTCCAAAGATGTTCAGGAGCTTAAAATATGTTGAATTAGCAAGACAGGCTGGATACAGGAACTGGACTTGTCCGAGGAGCTGCGGGGTTTTATTTGGTCCAGCCCTGAGTGCTGAGGAAGGAGCAGGAAGATCTCTGTCCTTCCATCTTGCTCCTGCACTGACACGGCCTGAAAATTGACTTGCGGAGTGTAGGAAGATAACACTTTTTATTGAACTTAATATATTTACTGGTCATCACAATGGCTAGATGGTTTGTATCTGTTTTACTGGAATAGATGTGAAAGAGGAAACCTGAAATCGCAGCGTGTGGCTGCTCAGGGTTAGCATGCCTCGCCCTATTGGAATTTGAGCAAACGCTGTTTTAGCGATATAGTTCATGGGGTTATTTTACGTTGTATTATTAAATTGTCTGATGTTACTAGTATATGGATTTATTCTATAATATAGGTGTTTATTAATATATTTCAGGAGGACTGAAATTTGAAATAGAAAAGGAAGATACGAGTTAGATAGCGAAGGTAACTCAAGTTATTGCAACTTTTCCACAGTTTTCCTTGGCTTTCCCTTCTCAAAGCATCACAGGCATCATATTACAACAGAACAAATATTTTATTGTGGCAATATTCCAGGTAACTTTTGTTATAGGAAGTTGAAAACAAGCTTGATGTATTGCATCGCAAGCTGTGTGATGCTATTGTCACATGTCCAAACGTTAACAGTTTTGGTAAGACCATCTGCCTGGAAGCTGGTGTGAGTTACCTGGTCCTGTGTGCATCTTAGCAGATTATAACGGTCGATGGAGTGATAGCAGGTTGGTAGACTTGTTAATTTACCTGCAGCTTCAGTGTCAGGATGGGTCGCTACAAATAATAACAATATTGTCCCTGATAGAAACACTTCTGCAGCAGGTTGTTTTTAAGCTCTGTTTGGGTTGCTTTCAAGAACACCTGCGAGTGCTCAGCTCAGTGTTCGTTGGGCTCTCTTTCCCGGGTTTGCTGCCCAACGCCTTTCTGAATGGATTGTTCTCAAACTTGCCTGTTGTGGTGGGGTGTTGTGAAAACAACGCCTCGTGCTGTGCAGCTCTCTGCATTTTGAGGCATAAACCTTATCTTGACCTTGCGAATGGGAGCGGAGATGGACGATGCTTTAGAGGAACGTCGCTGTGTGGTCGCTCACGACAGCACCTCCTCCAGTTCCTCACGAGCAGCGGTTCACAAGTGCTTCACTTACAGCCCAGCAGTGGACGCGTTCTTGCACTTGTACAGAATTTTTTCTTAAAAAACCAAGATCCGCTAACCCTAAGCGGGTAACTTCTCCCATACTCCGTGCTTCTCCGGGAGCTAACAGCTGCTCGGCGTCACGCAGGACCAAACGCTCCCTGGGTTCATGGAAGGACGCGGGCAGTTGGTAGCAGCGTGTCAGCGGGGCACAGAGCCGCTGCCCGCTCGTTTGACGGGTCTGCCTCCCTTCAGGCCGCAGATGGCCGGACGTGGCCGTGCTGGAGGAAGGGGAGTCGGGATGCGCTGCTGCCTGCCCCCCGTTCCTGCTCCTTCCCCCCGGCCAGCCCGCGGCTGGCTGGGATGCGCTGCGTGTTGCACAGTCATAGCCACACCAGGGATCTATCCCGGGTGCAAAAATGCCTTCTGATTCCAGAAATTCGAGTGTGGTGTGTCCTTCCACCCCAGTATGAATAAACACAGAGTGTGCAACCCTGTTTTACTAGCGCTCATTAACTAATTAACAACCTAGACAGCCTCTGCTCTCGCAATTTGTAGCAGCCTCCAACAGAGGAGAGCAAAGATGCAGTTCCGACAACTGAAAAAACCTCCTGAACTGTCTTAATTTTTAAAACCTTTATTTTGTTAGCCCCCCCATCTTACCGCTTTTATATTTGCGCTTGTCAATGTGTTTTATAATTTCCTAAACTAAAGCATCAGGTGAAAATCCTTATGGAAGAATATAACTGAAGTTAGAAACTCTTCAGCTCACTTGGCCTGTATTTCAGAATCAAGGTTGGTTCCAGACAACTGATGAGTAACTCCTGTTCTTCAGCATCTTCTGTTGCCAGAATCTGGCACTTGTATTCAAAGGCTTTAAAAGAAGATTCTTTACAGAGTATGAAAAAAAAAAACAACCCACCCCTGTGAAACAGCTAATACTCTGTGTTCCTTCAAAAATATTTCTCCTTCATTTTACACAGCTTTTTAAAAGATACTGTAAGTCAGAACGTTTTATCTGCTTTACCCTTAAATTCCTGTAATTCAGCTGAATCTGCTAATTCAGGATTGGAAGCTATCTGGATTGTGCAGCCGGATTTTTTCCTTGTGGTGCCTGGGAGAGAAACACGGGGATGCAGACCTGCGTACTCCTCCGCTCCTTTTTCCTCGGGGATCTGCTCCTGGCCATCCCCAGCCAGGGTTATCGCGCGAGGTGGATCTCACCTGCTGCGGTGCAGCTTCCTGGAGTCCTTACGGGTGGCGTGCGTGTGACATCTGGGCTTCCTCAGTCTCTGTTTGAAACAGGACGGTGCAGGCTGAAGACAATGGTTATAACTGACGGCAGGCTGTTTTTCGAAATGTAATGCTTTCTTGTTTTTGATGCATTTAATAATCTCTTACGCAGTGCGTGGAGTGGCAGCTATCTTTACGGTGGTCTTGTTTCCCTTTCAAGGACCTTGCTGGTGGACAGCCTTGCATGGTCCAAAGTTTAGACTTCTTACCAGTGTATTTGTTTAATCTGAGCGTGGAACAGATTGCTGTGATGTTGCCTCATGATGCAGCGTGTTACGTTTTTAAAACCTGTGACTTCATGGGTGTACAGACACAAGCCGCGCCTTTCCAGTTTTGGGTCCCTGTCAGCTTTCCACCCAGCTTCTCCTTGAAAGCGGAGCTAGTGTTCAATGCAGTTCATCTGGTCGGTAACACTAGTGGCACGGGGTGGCGTGGTGCTGATGTCTGGCTTTTTATTTCAGTTTTGCCTTTTCTAGTTTGAAGTGTGTGTTGGGAGATGCGGTGACTGCGCCTCTCACCTGGCCAGGGTTAGGATCACCTCTTCATCGAGGTGGAGGGATGTGTGGCTGTCAAACTCGTCAGGATAGGATTTGTGTGTAGGTTTGTCTGTTCTCTTCAAACTGAATGGTGATTTCCGTGCACAGATTTGCTTGGGGAAGGGACATTCAGCATCTCCCCGGGTAGGTTATCATTGATCATAACACAACTGCAGTGTGGAGGTTTTCTCCTGTGCTGCTCATTTTGGGCTGGTTTCAGCAGCTGTGGCCTTGACTAGCTCTGGCCTGAGCAGACAGGATCGGATCCCCATTGCGTCCCAGGTGAACTTAAACCAAAGTGTGAAGTCTTGCCATAAAACCAGGAGACAGAGACGCAGTGCCTTGAACTAATGGTTTTCAAATGCCGCCTCGTACCTTTCGACGTGGTGGAACCTGAATGCGTGATTCTAGAAATCCCACGGATGTCCAGATGTACCCGGGCTGTTCCAGTGCTGAGTGGGTGCTAAATGTAGTAACAGCTTTGATTATTAATAAGTTCAGCTACGGGATGAAGATACCTGTGCATATTTTATTCAGGAGCCCTAATTGAAATGGCCCTACCACCGCAGGAAGCAAGCAAATCACCTTGATTTGACCTTAACATTTTTGAGTTGCAAAGAAGCCAGCAGGATATGAATCAAAATAATACTGACGGTAAACACGTCCCAGAGGAGCTGCCTGCTTTCTGCAGTTTTAGCTGTGTGATTGGAGTAGTTCCACTTTCCTTATGGTAGATATGATTTTATTTGTATACCAGTGTGCCCTTCTGCCATAAGAAAAAATAAATTAGGTGTAGCGGTATGATAGGAATCCACTCTGAGGATCCGAACAGCGCAGTTACAACAGTGAAGAAAATAGCCACCAAGAATTCTGTTCTCAAGTAATGTATTCAGTGTGTTTTTTCACTTTTCTGAGGTGTTCATTACACTGAGAAATTTCCTAATTTATAGTAAAATATAAACTTCTTTATTGTCTTTTAAGACCTATTTGGTCTTCTCTCAAATGTCTCGTTATCCTCGTTTTTACCCCCAAGTATTCTCAGAAACCATTACCTCCTCAGTCTCTGTTTTGTGAGGTTTCTGCCTGTCAAAAAGGAGCGCTTGGTCCCTTTATCATCACGACAAGCCTTTGAATTCAGTCAGACCGGCACAGCCAACTGCAGATGTGAGAAACAGGACCTGCGCCAGGCTCCGGGTTAACTTTTATTTCATTGTAAGGGGAGCGACCCTCCAGAATCTCTGCTGGAAGTGTATCTTTGGTGCATTATATGGCGGCACGTGACATTTCTGTGGCCATCTCCCAGGAACAGCTGGTGGGTCCATATTCTTCTCACCAGTCACTTTGCGATGACCTTACTGCATGTTACAGAAGCTTTCCCTGGTCACCGTCTGCGGCTTGCCTAAAGAACAGCAGCAAGATCAGTTCCTCGAGGTCTTCCGTGGTAACATCCCTGCTTAATGCCCCGAGCCCTTCTTGCCTACCAAAGCCCCCACAGCTCTGGAAGACATGTGAAGGCCGGTTGTTTTGACGTTAGACATGATCGATTACGAGGGAGTTGCTAGCAGGGAAACTTCTTTCCAGATGGAGCTTCTCATTAACACGGCTGCTTTGTCCTCCTTCCCATAAGCAGGCTGCATACATAATCCCGATCATTTGAAAACAGAGACCTTGTCTAGCTTATTCTGCCCTGGGTACCTGGGAGGGTATTACCTGGCCGTGTTTTCTCTACATAGACAAATGGTTTTGTTGCTCCTGGCATTCCTTTGCTGCTCTAGCAAGTCGTGTTTGGCTTGACTGTCTGTAACTTTCACATAATGCCATTGCTATTTGACTTGGAAAACAACAGTTGTCAAAATTCATGGCCGGGTAGATTTCTCCTCTCCCCTTAGGGTGCTCTGCTTGGTCACTTGCATCTCTTCTAAAGTAGGTGTGCTTCCCAGACAGGTAATGGGTGGCTCAGATGTATGCTGTGTGCTTCTGTGTGTCATCCCTTCCACCACGTTGGACAGATGCAGATCTCTTTGGTAGCACCAGCATCAGGCAGCTCTGCTGAGCTCAGCTGGTTGGTTCCACCACGTGAGTTTCCATTTCGTAATATTTGTCCTTCTCAAATCAATGACTTCAGTTACAGGTCTGCCTACTAAATTATCCTTCTATTTAAAATTTAAATCAGTCTGTAACCATGTGGTCCGTGGCTATTTCAGCAGCTGATTTTTTTCCTGTTCCGTCTTGAGTTTGTTGAGTAACTCATCTTTTTTGTTGGTTTAATTGCTCTTTGGTCACCACATCCATGAAATGAATGCCTGTGCCCCACCATTACGATGATTGTTCGTGCGTCAATCAATGTCTAGAAGAGCTAGGTCTCACAGGACCAGGTTCCCAGAGGTATTTGTTGTTAATAGAGCTTCCACCCCAAAGTCTGAGTGGCCGCTACCAGCAGCTGGCTCGTCTCTGCTGTTGGAGAGTCACTACAAAGCATTAATGGTGATGGTGTGAACTCTGTCAGATGAAGGAGCACCAATTGCAGACATGAACAGTCTCCAGAGAGATGACTTCCCTCTGAAGCTGGAAGCTGGTAACCTGACCATTCCTATCTTTCGAATTTTGCTTTGGTCGGTGGGTCTTACAATTCACCGAGGGGTTCTGTTTATAGCTAATGAATTGGAGATATCACAAAGCAGTCTGTCTTGGAGACCCTGAGTCGATAGGGTATTAAGGAAGACTTTTTCCGTTGGAAGTTTGTAGCGTTGAGCGTGCAGTACCTGGCAGGGAGACAATCTTTCCATCTTTCGCAACAGGTCATAGACCATCAGTTCTTCAGAACTCGGTGTGAAGCCTGCAGCTCGTGTTGCCATTCCAGTGAATAAAGTGTTTCACTTTCATGAAGACATATTGTGGGACAATGAGGTGCCTGGCTGGGTGGTGGCTGCCCCGTGCCAGATGCCAGCATTGCCCCAATCCCCGTGTGCCGCTTTGTGACTGTGAGGACAGGAACTCTGCAACACCGTCGGCATGTCACTCCCTCAGTTCAGTTGCAAGGTCGTGCAACCTTTTAAGGTGCCGGTAAATGACAAGTTAAGGGACTTCTGACTTATTCCATGCGTCTGACACAGGCGCTGGGCATATCCTTCCTGTGGCTCCACAAGAGGATGTTGACAAGCAGCAACAGGATCGGTGTTGGAACTGAACAAAGGCGGGACAAGGTGGTGCGTGAGTGTGTGTTTACGCTGCCGTATTTGGACATGCTGGTCTGAAGTCTGCGTTAGTAGCCTTGCCGGAGTCTATTTTTAAAACATATAAAAAAAGATTTTAACAATGTTCATCAGAAGGTGCACTGAGAGTTCTTTGGAGTTAACCAAGAGCATTACCGTAGATAAACAAGTTACAAACTGCGTTTGCTGTTGTAAGGAAGAAACATCTTTAAAAATGTCATTTGAAGAAATAATTCTATGCAGGCTATAGAATGCAGACACTTTTAATTAAGTTTTAATTGTGCTTTTGTTTGACAAAAGGAGTGTTAGGCACTTCCCTTCAGTGAGAAGTGTAAGGTAGATTTTTGAGCGCATTTTTGCCCGTCCTTTGCTGGGCACGTTGATGTTTGCTCTGGCTTTTGCAGCTTTACCTGTCTGGTCGTATGAGAGCTGAACTAATAGAGAATGTACTGGGTGAGCTTTAAAAGAAACGGCAAAAAGAGGTTAAACCCTCGGCAGAACCTCTTCTGTGCCTTTGCTGAAAAGCTCTGCTTTACAGTGTTTTGGATTTGGAGTGGTCTGTCACAGTCAGAAAGGCAGTTAGACAGACACGTATCCTGTTAGCGTCTGTCATTTGTCCTGCTGCCTGCGATACCGAAAGACACTGGCTTAAGGCACCTTGCTGAGGTGGTTCATTTTTAGGTAGTGTGAATGCTACGTGTAACAAATATTTCCAGTTCCTGCGGTATAGTTATGCGTACGGGTGTTTCTCGTAGATCCCTCCCTTGGAAACAGGACTGGCTTTCGTGCTTTATTCTGCTGGAGGGTGCTGGGCTTTGTTTGGCGTGGGGTGTGCTCCCGGCCGCTGCTCAGCTGCTTCCCCTTCCTTCCTTCCCCGTGCTCGCACAGTTCCGTTCGATAGCAGCTATCTGAAATTGTATAGGTTTTTGTGAAGCTTAAGGCATTCTAAAAATGGAAAGACATGCCTCTAACTACAATTACTGTTTAAGCGTTACATGAAATAGCAACCTTGCAAGTTCTGGAAGTGCATTCTTTTCTGCTGTTGTCATCCATGAGTGTATTTCCTGAGTTGTTATATCGACGTTTTCCTGGGCTTGCACAGTGCAAGCAAGAGCAGGCTTTCTCGATTTTGAAAGTGGAAATCCCCTAAACCAGTAGTTAATTGTTGTGGGTTTTTAAGACTTGTGTCATTTTTCAACTATTTCACGTTATCAAGAGGATTTGCTTTTGGTAGCTGTGTTTTAAACCCCTCATTTTGATCTATGTTAAAGCACAGAGAAGATAACTGATGACGTTTATAACTTTTCTGGTGGCAGAGCTGCTTATTCAAATGTACCAGTGCTAATTGTCAGGCATATCTAGATCATGACTCTGAGCACTTTTTTCTCTATTACCTGTAGTTATGAAAAGGTCTAAAAAATAGTTTGTTTGAGCTTGGAAAGGGGGAAGAGCATCCCAATATCCCATTTGGAAGAGACAGGAACTCTGAATTAGTGTCATTGATAGTGTGACACCTGACGAGAAGATACCAGTGGCTTTTAAAGGTTATCCTTGATTGTTGTTTTGTCTTTCCTGCAGTGACTTCACTATTTCAGCTGTTACCACTTTTCCCGTAGTCTCCGTATCCAAACACCGGCAACTCCTACGTGAGATCTGCGTAGCTCTGGTTGCTCTCTCTGGCTGCGAGTGATGTGCCCTGACACGGGCACACAAAGCTGGCCGTGCTTCCCTAGCTGGGCAGACTGGGAGGGTTGGGTTTCAGTGCAGCGGGGAGTGGAAAACGAGCAGGAGTGACACACGAGGTGTCTTGCTTTTCCCCCTCCTTGTTCTTTGTCACAGGAAAGCGTGCTTTGATGGCAGGCATCCCAGCTTCACGACGTTTTGCGCAGAGCCGCTGCCGTGCTGTCCTGCGTTTGTTCCGTGGGACTGTGGCCGCAGCCGGGTGCCGGTGAGCACGGGCCAGGCTGGACTGTGTGCGTGGAGTCACCCGAAACCCGTGGGCATCCCTGGTGTGGACAGGCAAGCGCCAGCGTTCGGTGTCAGTGGGGATCTGCTCCTTTTGGGCTTGCCGTTTGTTTTCAGATAGATTCTGCTGCAGTTGAGGATCTCTGAGTGCTGACATTCCCCTGCCCTGCCCCAGCCGTCCCCGCGGCGTGCTGGCAGGGGAGCTTCTGCCCGTTATCCCAGGTACCTGCTGCCTGCGACAGAGCCTCGCTCCAAGCCTTCTTCTGGGGCAAGCGAGCCTATTATCTACTGCTTTGCTCACAACCTTCTAATGAGTTGCACTGGTTGCCTCTTTCCCCCCACGGTATTTTAACCTCTGCTCTCCCAGCTGCTTGTGCAGAGGCCGCGTGGCAGCATCAGGAGCTTTGCGTCCAGGATGGATTTCTGCTCGTGCTCATGTCATAGAACAGCATTAGGTAGACTTGGTGGAATCTGCTCCTGACAAATCCACGCTATTTCCTGACACTTGGAGTTTCTAGTGCCTACGAGATGGGCTGTTCCTGGGTTTGCTGTGCTTAATTCTCCCTGCTCAGAAATAGGAGTTAGACTAGGATATGGGGCAGGGAATTAATAGGAATGATGGTGTGGTGACCAGTATTTGAGATTCCTTTGGAACTTTGGATTTGAGCTTTTAAAATACATTTGAGTCACATTTTCAGTCTTCCAGGAGCTGAGGCAGGAAAGCTATCTAAATTGTGTCTCCAGCTGGTAAGCTTTGATCCAGAATGTTGCCATCTCATGACAAAATCGTACGCCTGTAGCAGGCTTACAGGAGGAAATGTTTTTCACTGAGAGAAGAAAATCACATCTTAGCGTCATTGTGGAGAGCTGCGTAAAGGTGCAGTACTTCCACAGGGCGGGAAGCCCGCGAATACTGATCTGAGTCTCTTCTGGTTTCAGGTGAGCATCAGTAAAACACCCCAACCGTTTGCCATCATTCTGTGTTTGTTTCCCTTCTCGACTATTTCCACACTTAATCTTCATGCCTTCGGTATGTAGTTTTCTGTCTCTCTGAATTTTCTTGTTGCTGTATGCCGAATTGTCTGCATTTTGTATGGTGGGCATCTATTTCAGGGTGTGGTTAAAGTTATTGACATTATTTAACGCGCCACTGAGCTGACGCTTTTCCCTCAGGGTGGTTCTGCAAAAAGTCTTCGAGCTTAGCCAAACATTTTAACCTGAGTGTGTCTAACTATCGTTAATGCTGAGGGAAGGCATATGGTTAGCTTGGATAGGAATAGTTAATAGAATTCTGTATTTATCAACATCAGCTCACTCAGCTTGCTTTGTGATTTTCCTCGGGTTACGAAGTTCTCTTTGATCTCCTCCAGTCATAGTGTCACTTGTAAATTTTGGTGTTTCACAGCTCTTCATCTCTTTACAAAGTGTTAGCAGAGATACTAACTTCTCTAGAGTAGAGCTTTGTGTAATCCTGCTACAAGTACTTAAAGCTTTCAAGGGTACACAAAGTCAGATATACCTCAGAAGAATAATACTGATGATATCTCCTTTTTGGGGATTGGAGAATTGATTGAAGTATTGGTGATTTTGTCCCTAAAAGTCCCACGCTTGGTGTATCGTTCATGGATATAATGGAGAGTTTGCTGCTGCATACAATTTATTTTTATCTTTTAGCTTGGAGAACAGGAGAGGAGAGAGCTCTGTTTGCTTAAATACAGAAGTTTGGACTAGAGCATTCCTAGCAGCAAACTGAGCTGTGCTGTGCAGTCCTGTTTCAGAGCAAAATGAAGAGGGAACTGCTGCTTAGCAATCGATACAACTTCATTTTAGTAAAAGCTTTTGCTAATCCGTAGCCATGTTTATTAGAGAACAGTGGTATTCCCCGATCTCTCTTTATGATATGCACGGATTTGATGTTCCTGCAGTAGTCATCTGAGCAGGAACAACCACAGGTTGCGTTAAAGAACTTGTAAGTGCATCCCAGGTAAAAGCAGAAGTTTTGACATTGTCAGTTCCTACACTTTGGACGGGCATAGTTGGGTTTTTCTCCCTGCTAACCCTGATTTAAGCGGCTGCTTGCTGGTCCCTCATTCCTGAATCGTGGCTCCCAGAGCAGAGGTGGAGCCTGCAGTGTCGGGAGAAACGTGCGAGCCCGTGTTATAAGGGAAACCACACCACTGAGCTGCTCCAGTGGTTTTCTAAAGGCAGGATGCGACGAGGGGTTGGTAGTGTCTGGTTCCAGACCATCTCAGTGATGGATATACCTTACACCGCATCCCTCAGAAACTTGTGTTGGCAAAGCAGGGAGAGCTGTGGGTCTGAACCTCTTCAGCGTTCTTGTGAAATTTTTACCCTTGGGAAAATTGTTTATATAATTTTTTTTCAGTATACTACATGACAAAATTGAGAAGCATAGTTTCAAAGGCATATAAAATAAATTTGGTTTGTAGGAGTTTTCAGGTGGGAGATGGAAAAGCGTCAGGTTGGCGCTTTGCAGCCGTTGGTAGCAGCACAGCACGCGCACGGCAGCTACTCGGTCACTACAGTTTTTAAGTTGTTCTGTGACACCCATTCTGAACGGGTTCATACCCTAAATTAACTGAGAGTGTTCCAACACTAAGCTAAGAATTTATCCTTCTGGGGATGGTTGAATGAAAGATTGAGTAATGTCTTTGTCACCTGACAGCGGAAAATGGAAAATCCGCCGGTGACACTGCATACCCCTCCTCCCCGCAGCCGGCACCCGGGCAGGGCTGGACTTTATCCCTGGAGATAACGCTGCTGTTTGTTTGCCTCTCTGCGGATCTGGCTTCGAGCCCTGTGCTCTGTGGGGCTGTTCTAGACAGCGGTGGGTTCGGGTGTGTCGGCGGAACAGAGCCGTGCAGACTCGGGATAGAATCATAGAATCATAGAATGGTTTGGGTTGGAAAGGACCTTAAAGATCATCAAGTTCCAACCCCCCTACCATGGGCAGGGACACCTTCCACTAGACCAGGTTGCCCAAAGACCAGGATGCTCCAAGGGAAAGGGTCAGATCTGGGGGCTGGCGTTTGCAGGTTTTTAAGGCACGGAGCTTTAAACTATTTATTCCCAATTAGCTCGTGGTACTCCATGTGTTTGTGAAGTATGAACACTTCCCAGACATCCTTCAGATGGCAAAGATTTTATTTTTTTTTAAGGTTAGCTACAAGCGGTGCCCCAGGCGTCGAAGGAGGGACTGTAAATGTGCCTTTGTTCAACATGGTCGTCTCCGTACCTGCCTGAGCTCTTCTCTTGAGTGGTTAGTTTGAAAGCTATAAAAATATTAATCTTGTGAGCGTGTTACGACTGGATATTTGCGGATGTACAATCTTGCCTGCTGATTGGAGTGGAGTAGAAGTATGTAGCCATCGGCAAAAAAAAAAAAAAAGTCTGTCTTTACTAGGAGCTGTAACAAATATGCCTTTATCCAAAAGCTAGGCTATAGTTTTTAACATTTAAAAAGGTCGTAGCACCTGATGCCTTTTGAACTTGCATGTATTTAAAAAAAAAAAAAAAGAGGAAAAAATGTATCCTGAAAAGGGGAGGAGGAAGCCAATAAACTTAGCAGTAAGATAGTTGAATGCCTCTCCCAAATTCCTCAAGCAGCGGATCAGTGGCAGGTGGGTTTCTTTTGTTATTGAGGGACTCTGCACAGTGACACAGGTGTGTTTTCATCAGATAATATATTTACTTCCCAAGTTTCATCCTTAAGTCCATATGAACAGAACTCATGTACTGTAAAGACAAGTGGTAACTTAACAGACCCTTTAGCTCACAGTGTGATATGTGAAGGATCTTGGCTTACTGCATCTGGAAATTTAAAACCCATTTTTCGTGTAAACATTCGAGCCATCTTTCACATAATCCATTTTCAGTTGCTTGCATCATCTTTGCACGTGGATGGTAGTCGTCTGCTGTCTTTTCATCCAGACACATGACTGCAGGCTGGTGGAGTTTGTCTTCGTTCAGTCCCTTGGTTGCACCAAGCTCGAGGACGTAAATCGCTGCCCGGTTTGTGGGTGAGCAACGCTCTGTCCTTGGAGCAGGATGGGGCTGATAGGAGCTGCTCATACCTAGAAGTGTACTGACATGCCTGTGAAGGAACTGAAAAAATCAGATAAACTTTAATCACGTCTTCATCTAAAAACTGCACAAATGGCGTAAGTCTTGCTTTGGTTTTGACTTTCACATACACTGTGAAGGATGAGAAACCAAGGATCTTTGACCAAGGGCTGAGATGTGCCTTGTTGCTTAAGTGCAGATTCGTAAGAGGAATGCGGCTGTATGATCAGTAAGGTGTCAGTGTCCCGGCAAGTTGATTTCAGCTTATTGGAGTTTTTTTCCTCTGTACTAACGAGTGTTGCTCTGATGCCCTTGGTGGTGTACTCCTGTTGCTTGAGTTAATCTTGTAGCCAGGTGAATATGCGGGTTTTTGGTGATGAGATGCTGCTCGCTGTTGTTCTCGTGCTTCCCTCGGGAAATAGATCCAGTCTGTCCTACTGTCCTATCCGAGTTGGCAGTGTTCATAAGAATTCTGTCACCTCTTCAGAGTGGGTTACCCTGGTGACTTGTCACTGGCTTCAGGTCGGCAATAGGGGGCTCAGGAAGAAGCAACAGGGCTCAGGAGGAAACCTGGGAGAATCCCCTGTGCAAGGAAGGCAAGAGGAATACGAAGGGAAGGAAAAGCACCGCTCTTCCTGTCTTGCAGGGAACCTGGAAGGGTCTGGGTTCTCCTTGGGCCCACACTGCAAGGAGAGGGATTACTCGGTGCTGGCAAAACTGTCTGGGCATCTCTAAGATAGTGCCAGAGGAGCAGTGGAAGGGGGGGAGTAGAGGCCAACGAGAATGAAGAGTTAAAGCATGGTATTTCTTCTCTTCTTCTCTACTGTGTGTGCTTGTTCCTTCCTTGCGTCAGTGACTGCATGGCTGGTACACATCAGCTGGGTCAGAAAAATGCTCGCTTCCCCCCAGAAAGCACAGCTTTGTGTCGGATGGCCTCACTGAACCTGTTTGCCTTGCAGCTGTTTGACCGTTGGATCAGACACAAAAGAGAGCATCACCCATTCTGGCAACCTGCCACCTCCCGGCTGCTCGCGGGGGCCAGTGGAAGCCAGGGCTGGCCAGTGAGAGCCAGGGCGGGCCAGTGAGAGCCAGGGCTGGCCAGTGAGAGCCAGGGCTGGCCAGTGAGAGCCAGGGCTGGCCAGTGGAAGCCAGGGCGGGCGAGCTCCTGAAGGCAACCCGTGAATCTGCCCCATCGTCAGTGCCGGGGTGCCAAGGGTCTGCCGCGTGTGGACAGGAGGACACCTGGGGGTTAGGAGCCGGTGCTGTCCTGTGCTAGACGTGAACGGGGTAGTGGCGCGTGGTGGGGGCAATGGGTGTCCTCGGAGGGGACGGCGAGGGCGGCTGTTTGAACGCGGCTTACTCGGCAGATCCCTGCAGCTGCCTGGAGACGGTCTCTGCCCTGCACTGGCTGGATTGAAAGCCGGCTCTCTGATCCCACTTACTGCGAGCTTTCATGAAAACATTTCAGTGAGCCTCCGTTGTGGAGAGGACGGAAAAGCCTCTGTTTTCAGGAGTGTTGCAGGGTGTCTCAGACTAGAGGCTTCAAACCGACCAGCTTTGCTTTATTTTCCCTGCACACTCGCATCTAGCTGGAAATGGAAATGCAGGCCAGCCAGAGCCAGATTGTCACTGCTGCTGTTCTTTTGTCTTAAATAGAGAATTTCAAAATTCAGAATAGGTGTCAAGAATTCTCTACAAGAGGAAGCATTTAGCATTTTTTTCTGAAAAATTATTGAAATGATTGAAGATACATTATTTTGATCAGTGACTGAAATCTACAAAAAATAGCAGCAAATTCTTGCTCTTCTCCTCAAGTCTGCTGTTAATCTCCCCTGAAAATTTCAGAGGATCTCCCATTTGTTCCATCACTGTGGAACAAATCTTTTGAGGGATGAAGCCTGGTTGCTTGTTTTCTGATAACGAACCAGTTAGTTATACCCAGAGGAGTGGGTGACAACTCAGGAAGCCTCTTCAGCCAGTAAATCCCAGTCTTGCAAGAGGAAGAAAGAGGTTTTCTCATTAACTCCTCCCAGGTTCTACCTGTACCTGTTTCTGAGGCTCTCGCGAATCCGATGTTTGGTGTTTCCTGTTCCCGTACGGTGACTATGAGAACCTAAATTGACTTTGTGGTTCCTTTCCTCAAACAGCGTGTCTAGAGCGAGGCGTGGTGGTGGGGACGGGGTCCCCTGTGGGGCTGGGCTTCAGGGAGCATCCCCCTAGTCCTTCCTTCCCTGCGCCGCCTCGCAGCTGCCTGGCACGAAGGAGGTGGGACGGACGAGCATCCGAGTGTGCGTTAGCTTCAGGAGGTACGGGAGTGTTTGTAGGCTCAAAGCCAGCGGTTGTGTAATCGTGAAATGGAGATTAGCAAATCGGTAATGCTGCCAAGAAATGCGTTAATTGCAAGAGCGGCAGTTGAAGCAACTGCCCATGTGGAAGGGTACAGCTCTCTAATCGCACCTCTTAACACCGAGATAGATGTGCTTTTAACACTGACATCTTTGTTAATAATTAGTTTGATTGGTTTTCATCAGTGTTATTGTTGGAGACTCAGTATTGAGTATATTTTCTGTTTTGCAGAAATTACCGTATCTCCCAACTGGTTCAGGTGTACATTTTCTTGACTGGTTTGTTACAGAAATTTACTGTGGATAAGTTGAAGAGGTATTTCAGTGTTGGGATGAGAAGAGAGTGACAAAGTTACAGAAAATACAAATTGAGATCATCTCACATCTGTGCTCATGGTATCATATTTTTGTAGAGGATTTTAGTCAGTCCAGTTTTAAACGTTCATTTGACAACGTACTTTGAAAGTGATCACCTACAAGGAGCTGGCACGTTTTTAAAGCCCTTTTGTGGCACATCATAGATAGAAGTTTCAAAAAGTCAAGGGTTTTTTTAAAGTGAAAAAAGGTCATGCTTTTTAAAAAGAAAACAAAATGTGAAAGTCTCATGATGGAATAAATATTATTTATGGAATACATATTGCACTGATTTCAATGTTTTAAGCTGTCATATAAGTTATCTTTTCTGTAAACCACAGGTAAACCTTTGGAAAGACCAGGCAGTTTAAAAGTATGACCATAAAGGCATGTTCCACTGGCTTTGGCTAGGATAGTTTAATTTTTTTCATAGCAGCTCCTATGGTGCTCTGTTGGGGATTTGTGACCAAAAGAGTGCTGGTAACACAGGGATGCGCTCGTTCCTGCGGAGCAGCGCTTGCACAGCCTCGAGGCCGTTCCTGTTCCTCACCCCGCCCCAGCGAGCAGGCTGGGGGGGCACAAGGAGCCGGGACAGCTGACCCCACTGACCCAAACAGCATCGTGCTCAGAAATAAAAGCTGGGGAAGAAGGGAGGACATCTGGAGTTAAGGCATTTGCCTTCCTAAGCCACCGTTATGCGCGACGAATCCCTGCTTTCCTGGCAATGGCTGAACACCTGCCTGCCGACGGGAAGCAGTGAATGGATCCCTCGTTTTGCTTTGCCTGTGCGTGCAACTTTTGCTTTCTCCATTAAACTGCCTCTATCTCAAGCCAGGAGTTTTCACACTTTTACCTTCCGTTCTCTCCCCACCCCACTGGGGGTGAGTGAGCGAGCGGCTGCGTGGGGCTGAGCTGCCCACAGGGGTTAAACCACAACACATCTACATGTTTAATTGATCCAAAGATACAGACATGCATTACTCTGCATAATTGAGAACTCGGGGATGCTTTTTTTTTTAAATTTAAAACATTGGCTTTTTTATTATTGTACTCTATTTTGTGTTTCTCACCTGGAAGACCCAAAACACAAGGGATGCTCCACTGGTTACCCTGCAGGTGCAGACGTGTTGGGATGTATGGACAAGACAGCAGCCCCTTTCTGAGCGAAGCTCCTGGGTAACTTGTGAGGGTTCTTGAGATTTGGCCTTTTGATTGCTTAGCAAATATTCCTAAATGAAGGAAAAGCTTGACTGGGTAGTTTTATTACTTCATGATATGCTTGCAAATTTCACAGCCCATTTAGGAACCTGGACCACTGAGTTGTAGTCATAAAAGAGCTGTGGAAAGTGATGTAAGGACCAGGTGTGACCCAGGGAATCGTAGCGTGTCTTCTGTGATTCTTTGGGTTATTACAGCGTGGTGAGTGGGTTGATCTTTACAAGTAAAAGCATTAACTTTTAAAAATCCTGTCCTATAGCTATTAGAGCACTTTTTAAACTCTGCTCTCTTCAGTGCTATTCAACTGGTTCTTCTAGAAACAAGGGTCTCTGAAGCTCTAGGTGTATGCCGAGCTTACGGAGTTGCTGTCGTTACACGTACTGGAGTTGTTGGCGTGATGCTGAAGCTTGGGGTTCTGGATGCTAATCCTGTCAGTCCCTTCCACGCTATCCATAGCCCGGGGCAATTGGTTTAACTTTAGCGCTTTAATTTCCTCTTTTGCAAAAAGAACACTAGAAGCATTGTTCCCATTAACTTTTTATTACCTTAATTAGTCTCCTCCGTGGTTTGTTCCTAACAGCACAGCGCTCTGCATGTCACTCTTCGTGCTAGAAACTGTACGTGCTAAACTTTCACTGATCTGGGTGGGCTTGGTGTTTGACATCAGCATTTTTCATGCGTCTTGAATTTTGCTACTTTTAGTAGCAACCACAAAATAGTATTTTTAAAACAGTCTTTAAATGTTGTGCTGCTTGGGTGCTTCCGCCTGCCCCTCACGTTCTGTGTGTGATTCTGATTTCAGTCTGAAGCACAGTCGTAGCAACGTACACTGATATTAATAATACAAGGTTCTCTGCTAATGTGGTTAAGTTTGGAAAGGTTTTAGGAAAAAAAAAATTCATAATGCTGAAAGCTCAAATTTTCTTAAACATCCCTGGTTCAAAATGTAAACTATTTAAAAATATTGTTGTTGCAGGCAAAATGCCAGCCCCTGAGCAGACCCCAATGGTGGAGGAAGGGCTGCCGCAGACAACACAGGAAACCTCCCCAGGCCCAGGCATGGAACCAGAGACCACTGCCACTACCATTCTAGCTTCTGTGAAGGAACAGGTACGTGCCTTGTGTTCAGCAGTTCAGAAATTCCCTCTGTGTTGTGGAGTTGACCATTGTCCTTTATTGCATTGCTGGAAGAACCCTCGTTGTTCCTAAAGCGCCTTGCCTAGCGTTGGTATAGTGTCTGTTGTAGGTCAGAATGTTAGGAGCTGGATATAAAGGGTTCACTTATTGCACTGAACAGAAGCATCGTTATGGTATTCTGTATCCCTGGGAATGTATGCACTGTTGTGGTACATCAGACTTGAAATGTGGTTTATTGTTTAAAAAAGAAAAAAAAAAGCAAAGCTAGTCCAGGATTGATGCGACATTGAGAACCAGTCCTTTCTGTACGTTCCGAAAAGCTGTGTACAGTGTTACACAAACTTACACACAAAGGCGTTGGTACGATGACCTGTGCTTTGTTAAGGAATGGGTTTTAAACTTTGAGTTCGGTTTCCCTTATCAATACCAGGGCAGTGCTATATTTTAAATCTGCAACACATTCATGGCCATGAATCCTAGTGATAGTCTCTCTAGGGAAGAGGAAATGGTGTTTGAAATCAAGTTCAGCCTTACTTTGTAAAAGTCATTCGAGGGGAAAAAAATTAAGCTTTACAAAAATACGTTCTGACTAAACTTTTTTGTTTTGCTTTTTTAAAAAAAAACCCACAGAATTAATAGTTTGGCTTTCACTGTCAGAACTAGAAATAATGATCATCTTTCTTGGTTTAATACATAAGTTGTAACATCTGAATTTCAGAATGAATCTGCTTTGTTATCTCTGTTTCAGAACTTCTTTTAAGGTCAGTCAGTACTCCCTTCAAGACACTAACTCTGAAGGCAAACACTTGATGTTTGTCCCATGTTAATATTGAAAAAAGAAGTGTGAATTGGATCATATGGGCTTGATATCGACAGATTTCATACCCACAGAACCTTCAGTCTTAAATGAAAATTTTCTGGAGGATGATGAAATTGGAATCTTCATGCCTAAACCAGTAGTTTCAAAAGCATGTTAAGATGACAATAGCAATGCTAGTCATCTCTTAGTTACATTCAAACGAATATTAAATCTAATGCGAAGGATATTAATGCTGGAGGCTATGGAGAGCTGAGCAATGACAGTAATGTGAGTTACAGCGATCTTGTCACCGCTCATGGTCTGAGGCAGCAGCTAGCCTTGTGCTGCCTTAGCTCGTCACAAATATCAGTTAGAGCTCACCTGCTTCGGGTACGTTGGCGGTGGTTTGAAGTTGGTCCGTTTCAGTTTGCAGCTTATCTGATGAGCAGCCTTGCAGTCAATGTCAGCACTGCAACTGCCAGTGATCAGCAGCCAGCGATGGTGTTGCTGCGGTCACTGTCCAGCGTCGCTGCCGTGCCGTCCTGGTGCGACAGCATTGCTCAAACTGAACACACCGTAGTGACAGCCTTGTCTGTAGTGGGTTGGTACACGGTAGGTACACAGTAAAAAGGCGTTTGTTAACGTCCCCTTTCCTGCCCAAGAAAGGTTTTTATCTTGTTCTCAGAGGAAAACATGATAATGGAATATTTCTTCATTTTAGACAGGCTAAACCCTCTTCCCCTCTCCATTCATAACAGGACTGTTAAATATGTGGACTGTTAAGTAACTCAATTCTGATGAAAGGAAAAAATAAAATTGTGTTTAATAGTTCATGAAACTCAAAGTTCAGAACTGCAGCCTAACTGTGAAATGTATTGGACTGGATACAAGGGGGAGAGATGTAAGCCGTGCTGCGCTCTTGATAACGTGAAAGAATTAAGAGCTGGACTGTTGCTTTCTGGTGTTTTTTCTGTTGATAGCAATTACGGACACTGACATACTCAACACCCTTCCTGTATGGCAGAAAGCCCAGAACAGAATATTTTCCAGTGCAGTTATTTACTTTATGGAGCTTGAAGAGAAGCTACTATCCTTGTGTGCTGTGGATTAACTTCCTTTCGTTCCGCAGGCTCTTCGTTTGCAGTCGCTCTTGTGGTGTGTGTAAAATAGAGTTGCTGCACCTCAGCTTCGTTATGTCAGAAACACTCCCCACGAGGGAAGCACGAGTCAGAAAAGCCTTCGTTATCATTCTGCTACTGCATTAATTGTAAAAGCTTTTATTAATCTGCGAAGAGATGTGGGTCACTACAGCTTTGTGCTTTTCTGACAAAGCTCAGGGTTGGTTTGAGTGTCCCTGGTTAGTGCAGATGGTGACACTGTCACCTCCGCTGGCGGTGGCTGCAGCAGGGGATGGCTCTGTCACCGGGGTACGTTGTTCTGCTCGCAGATACGCCAGTGGATGTACTCTTGGGTGGAAATCAAGGGAGGGACCGACTCTTCCTGGTGTGAGTTGCAGCTCTAGCGGAGGAATTCTGTTCTGAACGCAAGGAAATCCTGAGGCTGGCTGTTCTGGCCTCTTCTTCTTTTCTTTCGGTGGATTTGATGACGGGTTGTGGTTTTTTTGTCTTTCTGGTGTGGGGAGGGGATTGTTTTCTGTGGGTTTGTTTTGGAGACGGTTCTTTTTCCAAAATATGCATTTCACTTCTAAAATGTTATGAAGTTTCCGTGCTGTAGTGGATAGAAGTATCCCAGGAAATCCTGAAACAAGTAAAGCATTAAAATACACGTGTCTGTGTTTCTGAATCCAGGGGAGTGCTTGGGTAAAAGTGTGGTTGAGTTCTGTAGGGAGTCTCTTACCCATATTAAAAGTAAATTGAATATTTTCATACTGAAATAACAAGTTGTTACAAATGAGAGGGGCGACATCACAGCAGTATCTTTTTTTGGCAGGGAGGGAGGGAACGTAGGGGCAGCTGGTTGCCAGGGCTCCACAGGGATTTGTGGAGCGACGGCTCCTCTACGTGTGCGAGCCTCCCGCTGTCAGCTGGGAGTGAATCGGTGCTGAACCCGCGGGATTAAATGGGATCATTGGGAATTGTGAATTTCCTGCTTAGCATGTTAGTTTTCCTTTCCAGTGGTTGGGCTGAGAGAAAAGATCTCGGGGAAAAAACTGCCCATGGGTCCAGTTTTTGAAAGTGACATGATCATGCTGGATTTCATTTCTTTGCGCTTGCAGCCGTGGCAGTTCTGTTTGTTCTGTGGTCTAGTTGGTTTCGACACCTAAAGATGGACAAATTTTATTTTGTAAATAGGTGACAATGGAGTAAGAAGGGCTGGATATGCCTTTGGATGAATAATCATGGACCTCGTGGGTTTTCCTGAGTGTTTTCATGGAAGTGCTCACTTCTGTTCGGCACTTCAGCAAAACCTTTTCCTTTTGTATGGCTGTATCGAACCAGACCGTACTTTAAAAGTGTGTGCTTTATTTCCTTCTTTATTGTTTAAGTACAAAATTCTTCATAAAGTTCTTGAGTTTTTTTTTTAATAGGGTTTGGGGGGGAAGGCAAGAACCTAAGCTTTTCAGATGGAAATGGAGGAAAGAATGAATTCCACTTACAGCAAAGAATTTATTATTGCGTGTTTAAAAACATCTTTACTAGAATGACAGTATTTTGGTATTAAGTTTGGGAGATTTTTTTAGTAATTCAGGTATGTATTTCTTTGTATGAAGAACTCGTTAATCTGATTGTGTAGGCACGTTGTTTCAACAAGAACGTGAAAAACCCTTACTACATGCTCGTTCGGTAGTTAGGCACAAGCGTCGAACCCTCTCACTTTGAAATGCTGACTTGCACGCGTCTCGGGATCAGTTAGGTGGACAAACGTGTCAGTTCTGAAATTAAGGCAGTACTTCTTATTAAAGGACTTCCAAGCTCTGCGTGAGCAAAAGAAAAGTCTTTGTCAACGTCTTCTGAATGACTGGAAGAAACTGTTTTTTTCCAGCTCTCTTAATATTGTGTTCGTTTGTGCAGGTCATTCCCTGTTCAATCCCACAAGTCTGAAGGTCCCTGTTTCTGCTGTTTACAGACATTTCCAGATCTGGTGAATCAGGTCTGAGAAATCCACTTCCCAAGGCTCTTCCTCTAGGACAAAACGTGTACCACTCCTGTCTCAGATGGAACGACGAGCTCCTTCCCTTAATCAGAATTCTGTGTACTGCTTTATTCGTGGGGAGGTCTAGAAATTAATTTTTAATCTAGAAATTAAGTTTTCTGAGGAGAAACTCCCCTGGAAAAGAGCTTGCCTGCAGCTGTGGGTACCCCTGAATGGAGCATGTACGCCTTTTGGAACGCTCTTGTGTTCAGATTCCTGTCCCGTCCGCTCGGCAGCAGCCGGGCTCCGATCACCAGCTGGCAGAGCCGTGTACTTTGCCTCGGCACCAAGTCAGAAAGCCTGGCCTTGTCGCACCTTCCAAAGAGGATGCTGCTCAGACGTCGCCAGTGAATACCTCAGGTGGCATTCCTCCTTTCTGCTGTTGACTAAGGGTGAGCTTTCTACGAGCGGCTTGGATTTTGGTCCCCCAGGGGCTAGAGCAGCACTAACTCCTGCGCCAGACTGGCCAACAGCGCCGGCAGGAAAGCATTAAGGGCTTTAATGGTCTGCTGCTGCTGAATACAGAGCGAGTGTGATCAGCTGTAATTGTAGCTGTGTCATTTCACATCCTCTAATCTGTGATTCTCTTTACCCTCTCCAATTTTTTCTCTTTTGTCTTCTATTTTGGAAGATACAGAGATACTGAAAGCATGCAAATGCGGTTGTGTGCGTGAGTAAACTTTATTTTTATGGAAAATGTTAAGGTTGGTCTGATATGGTTAGTGAAAGGTACAGGGATTTTCTCAGTAGATTCTGTAGAGTACTTTACTGTTAGGTCACTGCAGTGCGATATTCAGGTTGGGAAAATTCAGTATTGAGCGTGGCTTTGAGCAGTCAGGTGCTTGATCCGTCTCCGGGTTACAGCAAGTGGAAACCTGCAGAGCTCCGCATAGATCAGTGCGGGAGGGTAACGGGAAGAAGGTATAAATGACCTTAATTTTGTCTGTCCTCTTCCTTGTTGCACATTTGCATCATTAAAATGTCCAGAATGTCGTTGCCTTTTCTTGAGCACCATTTGAACCTCTGTAGGCAGCGGGGCTCTGCACTGCGTGTTGAATGAGAAATGGGAAACGCAAGGTGAAAGTATCCCTCTCAAATGAAGGCTGAGCTTTCTGACACTGTCAGCTCGAGCTACGGGAAGGTGCTCAACTGAATTGTTCAACAGGCAACGTTTTTATGGTTAGAAAAACTTTTCGTAGTTCAGCTTGCAGTTACCTTCTTAATATTTCACAGACAATGGCATTTGGCAACCAACGCAACTTAGCGTGTCCCAGCGTTACTGCAGCTTGGAACATCATCTCATCCTGCCCCTGTCGCTTGCACAGCAGCCCCTGAGGACCGATAGAAGCCAAGAGTTGTGAGTTGTCTTCCCTGCTTGTGCCGTTGCTGCTGATTCTTGCAGAGCTGTCACCAGAAACCCTTCAGTTAGCCAGCTGGACCACCGTTCGCTTAAATTTTTAAGTTATCTGTGTTTTGCCAGAGGTTTTCAAGTCACAGCAGGGCAGGAAGAAGGTAGTTTTAATTTTTCCACATTGTGAATGTAGAGCGCTCATTCTCATCCACGTTGCTGAGCAATAACCGTTCCTCGTTAACAGAAACGAAAACGCTGGGTCTCTGCAACGTGGAATCGTAACGGGATGCAGATAGAAAGCACAGAACTGCCTCTAACCCTCCTGTTATTATCCAGAGAATTACAGTCTTCATGGTCACTCATGCAAATCACATGCCCCTTACTTGCCTGTTTCCAGATGTTTGCTGTTGATAACCCACCATAGCCTGTTGCCAATTTATTTCACTTGCCAGGAGCCACAAGCCTGTCAGAAGTACTCCGCTGTCAATGGAAAGAGTGTTTTGTTTTCAGGACTGGTATAACTGGTCTCATCTGTATCCTGTGGCAGAGAAGACCTTGAAGTGTCTTCCTGAGTGAGATCTCGGCGTCGCTCCAGACGAATTGCCGCTTGGCGTGCAGAGCTTGCCGGGCAGGAGCTGCTGCTGGTCACCTCTGTCCCCGCAGAAGCTGCCGCCTCCGAAAGGAAATCGCACGGCTCCCAAAGTCGGTGGGTTTGGTTTTCCCTCGTGGAAGCTGGTCTGCCCGCAGGCTGAGTGATTGCCTCTCCAAAGCAAGTCGCTTTCTTCCCTTTCGTGAACCGTGTGTGTGCTTCCTGTTCCCACTGCGATTGCCTCGAAACCCAGCGTTTCTGCAGCTGCGGGTCGAGAAACAGCGTCTGCGGCTTTGCCTGAGTTCAGGTGTGAATGCCACAGCTGTAGCTTCAGGAGGCGATTGAGTGACTGTTAAACGGGCGAGTGGAATTGATGTATGTTGGATAATTTTGGAAAAAGTGTCTCTGGCCAAGGCACTGTGGCGTGTTTGGGGAGATGGGGTTGGTCCTTCTGGCGCAGCGTGGAAGCGTATCCTGTAATCGACGTCTGTAATTCCACTGTGCTCTTGGCACGCAGATGTGCTGCAAATGAAAACAAGCTTATTAATTGTTTTATTAGACTCCTGTCATGTCGCTTTGTCACAAGCCAGTGCCATAAGATCAGTTAACTGTGATCTTTGCCTGGGGCAGCAGCTTCGCTGACGCTAGCAGCCAGCATTGTGTGGGAGCGCCCTGTTCGAGGAGCCTGGTCTCCCGCTGCTTTCAGAGAAGCTGGCTGAAGAAACAAATTCAAGTAGATTCCTGCAATACGTTGTATGCTGTCTGACAGGTAAACGTGGTGGCGGCTGTCCCCTCAGAGTGATGGCAAACATTGTAAGGAAGCATCTACCCCCGTGAAGGCGATCGGTGCACTCATCTAGAGTTGATTAGGACTTGGTTTTCTATAATAATATGGTTATTTTAGCTAAAAAAAAAAAAGAAGCTTAAAACTTGAGGTTTTCCAGCTGCAAAGAAGACGGTACCTCTAGAATTATCCCTCGTATGTGTTTATGCAGGTATTTAAGACATACCACCTACAGCTGTAGGTAACAAGTGTAAGAGGAGACATACAAAAGTCAGCGCCCAGTGTTTCACCAAGTCTGGAAACTCAGACACTTCGTTGGAACCGCAGGCTGCACACGTGAGAACGTTACTCAGACTACAAAAGAGAGCTGAACTTTTTTTGCTGCTTTGCTCGCACTTGCAAAAGCACATCAGATCTTCCTAAGCATCAGAGGGATTTTAAATGGCAAAGCAGTCGCATGCCTTTCATAGAACGACAGAACCAACCCAAACCATCCTGTGATTCACAATCTCACTATTACTGTTTTATTTGCCTGAAATCCTCAAAAATCTGAGGCAGTTATTGGAATTGGATGGACCTTTATTTTCCAGATGGAGAATTTGAATATCCTCGGAGGAGTTCCCGGGGTGGGAAGGAAACTGTGCCCATTAATAGTGTGTAAAGAAATCACACTGCGAAAGGAGAGGAACATGGTCTGTGTTCCACTCTCTGTATTTTATCCTGACCCTTTTCTGTGCTGCAAAGAGAGTATTTCCTGTAGCTGCCACACTTTGTGGTGCTTTAGAGCAGAGCTGTCTCGCAGTGGTCATTCGTTTGGTTTCAGTAGGGCTTTTTTGTCTTTTAAACCTGCAGTTGTTTCACACTTGTGAAATGTAGATCATTGTTGATTTTTCTGATTATCCCGGTTAGCCGGTCCATCTCTTAAACACCTTCAGGACAGAAGTGTGTGACAAATTAATTTAAAAAGTTGTGACCAGGCAGATGCAAGCGCGGTTGACAAGCCCGGATTCCCTGTGGTGTGTCTGGTTTTTGCCAGTTAACTCTGGGAACTGGAGCTTTGTCCTGGTCCTTTGTCGCATCCTCCTTTTTAATTGATTCACTTTATGTGACAACATCGACCTTTTTGTAGGATTTGGTAATTTCCTGTCATTTTTTCTTTCCAAAACTCAAAATGGCAAAAGTTGCCTAGTGATAACATTTGCCGTACAAAATGCCTTCTGCAGAAATACGCGTGAGCCGGGGTGAAGGACTGTGTCAGTGCCGGAAAAGATGGCAAAGGGAGAGAGCTCGGACGGATGTGTGTTCATGGCGTGTATTAACAGGATGTTTTCTAGAATAATGTTATTTTTGTTAGTGCTTCTGCCTGTAATGAAAAGGCAAATAATTAATAGAGAGTAATTGAATGGAAGACAATAATGGCTAGCATATGTTTTGTTTTACTCATCTAATTAAAAGATCAGTACATAACAATAGGCAGCTGGAGCCGTGTTGGAGTCGCAGTTCGGATCAGTGACGTTGCTATTTCAATATTGATTTAGAAGTGAAGAGCAGGAAACAGCTGTAAACACAGGGTGAAGGTTTTATATTGCTTCTGCAACCGAGCGGTGCCGTGCTGTTTATTTCAAAGGTTTCTGGTTGTTACACGCTATAGTACATCACGGTTCACTTGGGAAAAAGCTTGTCTTGCTGACATGCGCTGTAAAACTTACAGAGCTTCAGCATCTGAACGTGTTTTGAAAATCACGGCATTCTGCACTCGCCTGTCGCGGAGCCAGCCCTCAGATGGGTCTGTGTCCCGGGGTGGACGCGGCGGCCGGGAGGAGGTTCTCTCCGCTGCTCCCACGGCGTGCAGAGTCTGTTCTGCTGAGCTGCTCTTGGTGGAGCAGCAGCGGGAAGACGCAGCCTCCTCCTGTGGATGCCTGTGTGCTGGGGCAGCAGTGGCTGGTTCCCGTGGTTTCTGGGCGATACCTGGCGTTTCAGGGCACGTCCAGTGAGCGCTGGGAAGTGTTGGACAGTGCCGCCGTGCCTGACACCTTCAGGAGGGCAGGGGCTCGTGCGGGGTATCTCGAACAGGCCAGTTTGTGGTATGGGGCTCCAATCAGACTTTCAGAAAGTAAGGGGTTTTTGGGTTTTGGACTTTTTTTTTGTTATCTAATATACAGTGTAGTTTCAGCAGTACGGAAGTTGCCATTTCACTTGGCCCTCAGCTGCCTTCCTAATGAAGTCGATGCTAATTAGCCTTCTGTTGGGAGGTGTTTGGAGGTAATCTCATAGGGATGTTGGTAGAAAAAGCTTTATCCCTGGTTGTGCAAGGTAGATCCGGGTTTCAGAGTGGCTTTTTAGCACGCTGTTTCCCTGACCTCTCCTGCGCTGCCCCGAAGCTCTCCAGGGAGGTGCTTGCAGGGCACGTCGCCGAGCCACGCTGCTCTGAGAACGGCACCGGCGGCAAGCAGCAGAGTCCCTTCCGGGGCCGTTAATGGAATTAGAGTATGTAAGCTGCATTGCATGTAATATCACTAATATCCCTTGATGACATAGTATAGATTTCGGAGTATCATCTTTATAGAAAATGTTTCCAGATTTTAATAACACAAACATTCCGTGCAGCGCTTGTATTTCCCGTGCCGTGCTCCGCGCGCTGTGTCCAAAAGCCTTTTACAAAGGCTGGGGGTGGGCACCTGTCACCAGGAAACAGGATGAAAGCTGAAATCAGGAGACGTGAAATGGCACATCTCGCCCTCAGCCAGCTTCAGATGATGAATTTTAAGTTTTTGAATGTGGAAGTCAGAACACAGGGTAGCTTTGGACTTGAGGATTTGCGATGGGAAGGGTTAGGGTGCAACGTCTTCCAGCATGCTTCGGCTAGGGATGGAATTGGTGACTGACCCTGTAGGCACTGGTTTTGCTAGATTGTGGCAACATAAGGATACACAAAAATTTTAATTGCAGAAGGAATAAAATCCACAAATGCTTAAACATGTTTTTCCTTTTGTAACAGGTGATAATTCAATATTTGCATGAACCACTCATTTAAAGAACCATTAAATCCCACTTTAATCTGCTAATAGTTTATTCCGCTCAGGAAGAGTCAAAAAACTTGATTGTGATGAAACAGTGATTGTTTCAGAATTAATCCAGACCCATTTTTAACATCAAGAATGCTTTTCTTTTTATTTTGAAATTTCAGGAGCTTCAATTTCAAAGGCTTACCAGAGAACTGGAAGTGGAAAGGCAAATTGTGGCTAATCAGCTAGAAAGATGTAGGCTTGGAGCAGAATCACCAAGTATCGCCAGCACAAGGTACAAGTCCCCATGACTTTCCTTTCATATGACCCATAAATTAAAGGGCTTTTAGGGGTGCTTATATCCTACATACACATTTTCACCGATAGCTGTTCACCTTCCATTAATATCTGAACTATTGAAAAATGCAGATTTGCTGTAACGAGTTATGAGGCAGTTTAAAGACTAATCCGATTTTTTTTTTTTTAATTCCTTAGAAAACTTTTTAACTTTAAATGTGTTTGCACTCATCCATCTCAAGCACATCAAATGTTTGGCAGCTCTTGGATCCAAAAGCCTCGGCAGCAGCGTGTTCTCTTACAGAACATTGATACCTGCATTTGGGGTTACAGCAAACCTCATGGTGGCACGTACACCGAGCATGGTCTGGGCATCGTGTTCTTACCCGATATGCTGTTTGTTTCTTTATGCTTTCTTTCTTACTGTCGATATCCCTTTTTAAGATTTGTGAAAAGCTGTATTTGAACTGGATGCTTTTGTTTCTTCATAACCAGCTGGTACCGGTGTAGTTACGAGAGCTGTTGGAAGAATCGAGGTGGAACAATCTCTCGGGGCGGTATCAACGCAGACACAAGCAGCAGCAAAATGCATAGCCATAGAAATGTGCAGTGTGTCCCCAGACTAGGCGGTGTAAATGTTTTGCTAAATAAACACCAAGAGGGCATGGGGAGAAGGCTTGGAAACGGAAGGCGGTGTTGGGAGATGGGCACGGACAGTGAGCAGCCTGCTCTCGGCCGCACGGGGAAGCTGAGCATTCGGGGAGCAAGGTGATGGTGTTCCCAGGCAGGTACAAGGATTATCTGACAGGCTGTTACATTAGAACAAAACCAAAGCAATGACAAAAACTGAAAAAGCAAGCAAAACTAAAGCACAAGATGCTTACATATTTTTATCCTTTTTTCAAGTTTTCTGCCCCGAGGAAATCAGCAATGCTTTTTATTTCAAAGGCGGTGCTTTAACCTCCTTTAGTGTGGTTAGAGCGCGCGGGAGCGTTTCGTTTCAGAGGCCCAGCTGAGGGTTCTGCTGGCCTCGGTGGCCGTAGCAGTGTCTCTGGTGTACCCGCCGCTAACCGGGGTCCCTGCGGGCTGGAGGTGGTGCTGCTCTGCCCAGCAGGCGCTGGCGTGGGGTCACAGGTGCTTCTGCGGCAGCACACGCCTGCGCTGGAGGCTGCAGCTTGGGCACCCGGCTGGTGTGTGTGTGCCGGTCACATCACCGCACCCTTGCACAGTGCCAGCCCCAGGGGAGCGCTGGCGGCCGGCGGGGGAGTGGGGAATGGAGCACCGCAGCCCTGCAGCACCTTCCCCTCACTGCGTGCGGCTCCCCAGCCCGTCCCCGTGGCCGTGGGCGCGGAGTGGCGTGCCGGCTGTGCAGTGTACCCCTGAATCAATCCCCGGGAGACAGCACCAGCCGTCACCGTCACCGGCTCCAGCGTGCCCGAGGCTCTGGTTTCAGGAGCTCGGTTCGCTCCTTGGGACACGCGGGTGTTGCTTTGAGCACACGAGCAAAGCGAGAGAAGCAGAAGGGACTTGTGTTACAGCTGATTGCGAGTGCAGCGCGCAGGAGCAGCCGGTGTTCCGCTCTGTTCAGAGGAGCACGGCAGATGAGAACAGGAGTCGCCTGCACTCCTCAGCACTTGCCCTGCAGCGGGTGGAGGATGCCGCAGAGCAGCTGCAGGCCTGCGTTCCCCTACGGCGTACCTCTGGGTTGCCTGCCTGCTAAAATTATTTCTCCTCATAATTATTTTTACAAAGATGTACCGTACTCAGCCCTTCCAAGATCTCTCATGGCACCCGTTCACTTTCAAACCTCTCGAGACACTGACTCGTGGTTAGAGTTACCCGTAAGTATCGAACGTTTTCACCACGGTGCACGCTGCGGGATGGGAGATAAGCCAGAAGAAGCAACATCAGGAGGTTTGTGTCTCGGTGCTGTCGGTTCGTGCTGGGACACGCACAGGTTCTGTGAAGCAGCCGCTGGCTGTCCAGCCTGCCACAGACAGACAGCGCTGCGGCCACCGTTCCCTCTGCGCTGTGCCCGGGGGGCTCTGGGCCGCGCTGTGCCCGGGGGGCTCGGGGCCGCGCTGTGCCCGGGGGGCTCGGGGCCGCGCTGTGCCCGGGGGGCTCGGGGCCGCGCTGTGCCCGGGGGG
>WKFP01014881.1:309135-327736 GCA_011057875.1 Pterocles orientalis | reverse complement strand
TAGCCATAGAAATGTGCAGTGTGTCCCCAGACTAGGCGGTGTAAATGTTTTGCTAAATAAACACCAAGAGGGCATGGGGAGAAGGCTTGGAAACGGAAGGCGGTGTTGGGAGATGGGCACGGACAGCGAGCAGCCTGCTCTCGGCCGCACGGGGAAGCTGAGCATTCGGGGAGCAAGGTGATGGTGTTCCCAGGCAGGTACAAGGATTGTCTGACAGGCTGTTACATTAGAACAAAACCAAAGCAATGACAAAAACTGAAAAAGCAAGCAAAACTAAAGCATAAGATGCTTACATATTTTTATTTTTATCCTTTTTTCAAGTTTTCTGCCCCGAGGAAATCAGCAATGCTTTTTATTTCAAAGGCGGTGCTTTAACCTCCTTTAGTGTGGTTAGAGCGCGCGGGAGCGTTTTGTTTCAGAGGTGCAGCTGAGGGTTCTGCTGGCCTCGGTGGCCGTAGCAGTGTCTCTGGTGTACCCGCCGCTAACCGGGGTCCCTGCGGGCTGGAGGTGGTGCTGCTCTGCCCAGCAGGCGCTGGCGTGGGGTCACAGGTGCTTCTGCGGCAGCACACGCCTGCGCTGGAGGCTGCAGCTTGGGCACCCGGCTGGCGTGTGTGTGCCGGTCACGTCACCGCACCCTTGCACAGTGCCAGCCCCAGGGGAGCGGTGGCGGCCGGCGGGGGAGTGGGGAATGGAGCACCGCAGCCCTGCAGCACCTTCCCCTCACTGCGTGCGGCTCCCCAGCCCATCCCCGTGGGCGCGGAGTGGCGTGCCGGCTGTGCAGTGTACCCCTGAATCAATCCCCGGGAGACAGCACCAGCCGTCACTGTCGCCGGCTCCAGCGTGCCCGAGGCTCTGGTTTCAGGAGCTCGGTTCGCTCCTTGGGACATGCGGGTGTTGCTTTGAGCACACGAGCAAAGCGAGACAAGCAGAAGGGACTTGTGTTACAGCTGATTGCGAGTGCAGCGCGCAGGAGTAGCTGGTGTTCCGCTCTGTTCAGAGGAGCACGGCAGATGAGAACAGGAGTCGCCTGCACTCCTCAGCACTTGCCCTGCAGCGGGTGGAGGACGCGGCAGAGCAGCTGCAGGCCTGTGTTCCCCTACGGCGTACCTCTGGGTTGCCTGCCTGCTAAAATTATTTCTCCTCATAATTATTTTTACAAAGATGTACCATACTCAGCCCTTCCAAGATCTCTCATGGCATCCGTTCACTTTCAAACCTCTCGAGACACTGACTCGTGGTTAGAGTTACCCGTAAGTATCGAACGTTTTCACCACGTTGCACGCTGCGGGATGGGAGATAAGCCAGGAGAAGCAACGTCAGGAGGTTTGTGTCTCGGTGCTGTCAGTTCGTGCTGGGACACGCACAGGTTCTGTGAAGCAGCCGCTGGCTGTCCAGCCTGCCACAGACAGACAGCGCTGCGGCCACCGTTCCCTCTGCGCTGTGCCCGGGGGGCTCGGGGCCGCGCTGTGCCCGTGGGGCTTGGGGACACGCTGTGCCCGTGGGCTCGGGGACACGCTGTGCCCGGGGGGCTCGGGGACACGCTGTGCCCGTGGGGCTCGGGGACACGCTGTGCCCGGGGGCTCGGGGCCGCACTGTGCCCGGGGGCTCGGGGCCGCGCTGTGCCCGGGGGGCTCGGGGCCGCGCTGTGCCCGGGGGCTCGGGGCCGCGCTGTGCCCGGGGGGCTCTGGGCTGCGGTTCTGCCGACGGGCGGACAGCCACGGGTGCGAGGGTCAGGAGTCCCACTCGCTCTGTGGAAGGCCGTGCCTGCCCGACCGCTGGGTGGGAGCTGGCTGTGATGGGTTGGCCCTTGGCTGGGGGCTCACGGCTGATGGCTCTTGTTGTGAGTTGCCGGTTTTGTGTCACGCGTGGGAGAGGAGGGGTGCGGGGGACCGAAGGGCTCGCGCTCAGTGATTTAATTGTAGAACCGCACTCCTAACAGCAGCTTGTCACAGGCACTTGAACAAAGGAAAAGTACATAAATAGCACAGACGGCATCGGAACAGGCCCTTTTGGCAGCACAGTAAGTAATCAAAAAATATTAACCCTTCAGGTGCTGAACGGCCAGTTTGGGTAACTGTGTGCCTACCTGAAGGCTTCTAAAATCAAATGTATTTCAAAGCTGCCAGGATGCCTCATTTTCTCTGCTTTACGTGGCAGATAATCTCCGTTCCCGATGCCCGCTGAAACACGGCGTGCGCTCCGTGCCGAGGGGCTGGGTGAGATGCTGCGCCCTGGGCTGGGAGCTGCAGCGTTCTGCGCGACGAACATCGATTGCATTTCACAGCCACGCGTTTCGTTTTCCCCTGAAATGGGGGAATGCTCATCAAGAGTGTAAATAGAGCAGCTAGTTTTGCTTGGAAGCCAGCAGGCCGCCGTGCCGGGCTGTGTGACGTTTGTTCCACCGGAGGAGCAGGAACGTGCGAGACGCGTCCGGGCTGCGCCGCCCCCGCGCTCGGGGCACTGTGCGGCGTGCGGCAGCAGGTTTATCCTGACGGGGCGGTTCACAGCGAGCTGCTCGGGTGTAATTATCCTTACAGAAACTAGTTTAGTTCTGTTTGTATGACATAACCAAATGTTTCAGTGCTTCCTAAAAGGTGTATTTGAAACTGCTTGCATATATTGCGATATATCGTATCACTGACCTGTCGTGGCAAATTACAAGCTCCATAAAAATTACCTTTAAAATCAGTATGTGCTTTTGGGGCAGGGAGAGGGAAGGTATTGCAGTAAACAAAGCTATTTATTTATTTATTTACACTAATACCACTTACTGAAATGTGAAAATAAATCAATGAAAGGGCTACATTAAATTTAAAAATAAATAAGAAAGACAGAGTTTATTTTCTTTGCAGAGCTTCAGTGTAAAATAGGGGCTAAAATGTGTTTGACAGAATTTAGCTAAGTGAGGAATAACTTTAAATCAAGATCTCCTGGATCGTCATGGAACTGTTGGCAGAATATTTTGGGCACAGATATTAACAGCCCATTAATCCGAACGGTTTAGAAGAAATGGTGATTAATTCCGTCGTTGGTAGCTGGCTAGGAGCTACTTGCCGTGTTAGATAAATAACCATTGTCAGGTCCCCTGGCAGTTGCTGGTGCTGAGCGCTGGGAGGAAGTTCCCGTCTCTGCTGCGGACGAAGGGATCTCCTCTGGCTAGAAACTGGTCCGTGCTGTGATTGTTTTGGGCATTACGGGTCTCACCCAGTGCACTGTGAATCCTCTCTGATCTGGCTGCGGAGTGTCTATTCCCCGTGTTACAAATCATTACGTGAAAAGATTCGGGTTTTATGTTGTTATGTTTTAGGCTGTAATGATGCCTTGTGAACTTAATTTCAGAACTTGAAAATGGACTGTTAGGTTTGTTCTGCTGCTTGAACCAGTTTCATTGAGGGTCTCTTCCTCTGTCTCTGCTATTTGGCTGAACTTTGAGATGCTGTTCTTTAGAATTGTCTTAGCAAATGAACTTTTATTTCTGCTAATTCTTTAGTAGGAAATAAAAAAAGGAAAAAGAAAAAAAAACAAACAAGAACGGAACCATTGGTCTATGTGTCATCAGCAAATTTTCAGGATTTTTTTCACGTTTTCTTCGTAGCCTGGTTCGGGTTTGCTTTTTCGGCTGTACCGATGCGCTAGACACAGGTTTCCACTGATGGGTTTGTGCAGTTTCTTACTTGCTTAGTTCAGGTTTGAGGCCGTCTTGGGAATGTAAATACAGCGCGAGTCAGGTAGTTTCGTTGGCGGTTGAGGTGGACACGCAGCCTTTGATGTCTGTGCGATGTGTGTTGTAGTTTTACCAAGTGACTCCAGGAAGCGTGGTAGGGTCCCTGCTCTGTCAGGACCTGGAGCGTTGCTTGTTTCCAGTCCCTCCGTCGGTTAGTAAGGCTGTGGGAGAGGCTCAGCGAGCGGGGCATCAACAGCCCTTCCCTTGGCGTGCAGAAGCCGCCATCCAAGGCTCTGGCGCTGACTGCCGCGTCCTCTCTTTGGCACTTCAGGGGGCACTCGGGCAGCACCAGCTCTTGTTCCCGGTTACAGGGTGTGCTGCCATCTGACCTGAGTCCGCAGAAATTTCAGAAAGCTTGCTTTTGCATGTCTGCATCAAAAACGGATGAAACTTGTCCTGTTGTAGCTCCAGCATTCACATTGTTTTCCCCTTACCCAGACCGTAAGCCTTTCTGAAATTCCCTCAAAGCTTTTGAATGCCAGTAGAGCTGAGGGATTTGGGGGGTTTTGTGCAATTTGCTGATGTTCAGATATGAAAAATGTGGCTTAGTGGTAAGTTGCTCTAGAGATAAATTGGAGAGTGACGATTTAATATTGGCTTCAGCTGCGTGTGTAAATACTGTCTGGCCCAGTAGTAGACGAGGCTGCAAACCAGGGCTGCAATCTCCGCGGTGGGCACACGCCCCCCGCACACGCCAGAGCGGGACGCAGCCCGTGGCTGTGCGTCAGATGGATTACGGGCAGTGCTCGTGCGGGTGCTTGTGCCAGGTGACCTGCAGCCTCCAGGGGACAGTTGTGACAGATCAGGTGGGACGTCTTCACCTGCCACCCCCCGACAGCAGCGAGAGTCCTGGTGGTTCCTGCGGCGCATCGTTTAGCCACAGTAACGCTTGAGGGCTGTTAATTCTTTCTGAGATAGCCCAGCGTGCCAGAAACCCGCACGCCGGGTTAGGATTTTGCGGTGTCGGTAGGAAGGCGTGGGCCGCGGGTGGTGTGCTGTCACTGGTGTCACAGTGCCGCGGTGCTGGGCAGCACCAGGCGTAGGGCGGCGGCAGCATCCCGATGCCTTAGGGCTGGTGCTGGCCGTGCCCGGCTGTCCTGTGCCTACTGGGAACCTGGGAGTCCCCATCGCTCCTCAGCACTGGGACTGAAACGGAAATAGCATCCTGCAGTGCGAGCGACCACGTTAGGGTAGGACGGCAGATGCGGGTTTCTGAATCCACACCCAGAGCCCTGCTGCCTGCCCGTGTCAGCTGGAGGCAGCTGGCGAGTCTGGGAGCGCTTGCTGCTGGGGGCAGAGCTGTTGGGTTTTGTCCGCGGGACATCAGGTGGCTCTGGTGCTTTGCACAGCCTCCAGCAGCGTGGGTACGGGCGTGTTAGTGACAACAAGGAGGTAGCTATCAGAAAAGCTGAAAATTGCCGTATTCAGTTAAAATAGAGAAAAGCAAAAATATGAGATCTCATTGTACTGATTTTGATGGTTGCTGGTAGCTTGTAATGTGTATTACAAGTTCATGGAGTGCAATAAATGCCGTTTATTGGAAAAATCCCCCGTAGCAAGGATTTACAGTTATACAAACCTTTAAGCCTTCATACTGCCTGGAACTGTAAATGAGTTCTTGACGTAGATATTAAAAACGGAAGATCAAGGACAAGTAAGACAATACATTCAGTCCTAACAGGCACTGAAGTTTTGGGTGGCAGCTCTGCCTGAGCAGGGAGCACGAATCCCTGTGAATAAACCATTTGCCGCCGCGTGCCTGGCAGAGCAGATGCGTTCCCGTGATGAAAGCTTGGCCAAGCGGGAAACGAAAATACTAAAGCAATACGTGTGAGGTGCATACATTTTCACCAGGATTATATATTCATCTTTTTACAGCTTTTCACTATTTTAGAAATATTTAATAAATAATATTTATTTTTTCCACTCTTGCCTTTTTTTGATGACAGCAGCGATATATTCAAGCAGTTAAGTCAGACAATGGAAATAACGAGTTTTCTCTCAAGTGGTGCTGTTTAAATCAGAAATACATTTCATCTTAGGGAACGCTAGCGAAGTATAATAAAACATGTTAGACTTACTTATCACAGCCAAAAGACCTGGTGACTTCAGACATTTCATTTGTAAGGTGACAGTTGGATGATGGTGGTGGACCACAGAGTCACAGGAGGGTTTGGGCTGGAAGGGAACCTGGAGATCGTCGAGTTCCAACCCCCTGCCGCAGGGGCAGGGACACCTCCCACCAGCCCAGGTTGCTCAAACCAAAAATAACAAGAATGAAGTTAATTTCGTAACCAGTTCAGTTGTTCATGAAGGAGCTTTGTACGTATGCCCCGCAGGCAGAGCAGCCTCTACCGTTCCTAAGCCCTGTACAGGTAACGAAGGTTCAGCTTTGAGACGTTGAGCAGAGAGATGTTTGGGGTTTTTTATAATCTTGTGTATGCGGTAGTAAAGCGTTTCGGTGTGCTTAGCACTTGTTACCTTTGCTAGCACCACAGAATGAGGTCGTCTCGTTGTAAACAACTGAATTTCGAGAAAGTTTGAGGAATAAAGCGAGAGGTGAAGAGTGTGAACTTGATGTTCAGGTAGTATGAGAATTCTGGGGCCAGTGTTCGCAGTATCTGTCAAGTAGTCTTCATATTTCATCATTTCAGTGGAGCAGAGTACTAATGAACAGGCTAACGGTAGTTGATTGAAGAACCCGTTATGTCCAGGTGTACCTGGTAAAGAACATACTCCAGAAGTCGTGTTGATTAACATTCAGAAGTCAGCTTTCAGTAATTAAAATTAATTCACTTTTATACAAATTCCCCCGAATTCAATACCAGTTTTGGTACAAATGTCCTCATGAATTTTTAACAAGAGGAATATTTTTAGAAGTTTCATCAGAATGGTTGCAAGGTTCAGGTTTCAAGCAAAAAGCCGTTACAGTCGCACAGAATTTACGTTGGCACGTAGCTACAGTCCCCAAACTATGCACGGAAACGTTCTGGAGTTAATGCTCTAGTTAGATTCAGTGGTACTGCACTAGAAATGAGAGATATTTGTAACTTTTTATTTAAATTGCGTGACCTTTAGCCCAAGGCTGTGCAAAAACTGGGGTCTGGTGGTCTTGGCGCTGCTGGCCGCTCTGGAGCAGCCAGGTGGAGGTTGCACGTTTCCTTTGCTGCTCAGTTCCAGGTGTCTCTGGATAGTTCTGTGCTTTCACAGAGCTCCCCAGCTCGTGCACCGTCTTCACTGAGTCCGTTCCTCTGCGGGGAAGTTGTAACAGCTCAAGCAACAACCCCCTGTAGCCGTTCATCGCCTCCCGTTGGCCGGGGCACGGCCGGCTGTGCTGAAAGGCCGCAGCGGGTTCTGTCCTCAGCACCTGGGCGTGCGTAAACCTCGGCTTAACCTGCAGCGCCGCGGGCGGCTTCACCTCACCGCCGGACTTCGCACTCGCGCGGCCGCGGTGGCTGGGCTTGGGGAAGCAGAGGGAAGCACAGCCGGCGTGTCGCCTGTCGGAGGTGTTTCGGTGCGTCAGGCGCTCTCACCGGCATCGTGCAAAAGATAAGAATGCTCTCTGGAAAACTGGAAAACGGAGTGACAGTACAAATTGCGGGTCTGTTTCCCTTGTTTTTCCAAACTGCGTTACACGTAGAAGCAAAGTGTTCTGGAATGGGGACCCCCAGGCTGCCCTCCCGCCAGCGTTTCTCTCTGCGGTGGTTTGCTTGCTGCGGATCACGCGCGGCTGCAAGCGCTGGTGTCGTTACACCTGAGATAGGGGGCACGTGTCGTTAGTCACCCTCCTGCCTGTCCTGTTGCAGACGGGTGACACTGCTGGATAATTTCTGTACGGTAAGTCACAGGCAATTCTCACTGTAACAGAAAATTAAAATCAGTAACCGGCAGGTTAGCTGTCAGGTACAAAGCGCTGCAGTGCTGTTTACGTGGGCTATTGAAGATTTTATCTGCTGGGGGGGGTTTGTACAGTTTTGTATACTTTGGTTAAAAAACAATTAAAAGAAATCCAAACGTGGTTAATTTTTGTGATTTTTTTTTTTTTTCTTTCTGCAGCTCTACTGAGAAGTCATTTCCTTGGAGATCATCAGGTATTATCTTTTATGTGTACATTTTGCTTTAAGCCCAAAAACCTGTATTTTCTTGTCATTCATTGCTTGTTTTGAAGTGAACTGAAGGTTAGCAGCAATGCTGTGTCTCTCTAAAGTGTAACGTCAATATCCTTTCTCACTCCTGAAGAGACTTGTGTGCTCCCGTTACTGTCGGAGGCTGCTTTGGCTCAGCGGTAGTTGCAGGTGCATTGCTTGTGCCTTTGAGTGTTCGTGTGAGGTGTAACCATAACAGAAGTCCTGTGCATTGGGTCTCCTTTGAAATTAATTCAAAAATACTTTTGAGTCTTCCCCTGGGCCGGTAGGGATCATGGACAAGGGCTCTATGTTTTCAGCTTGAAAAATTATTTTCTTTATACGAATATTATTACTTCACTGAGGAAATCTCCAATAAGCAAAGGTTTTTCTGAGAGCACTTTTTCTTTTTCTTTTTTTTTTTTTTATATCTCAGGATAGCTTGAACACTCTTTCCAAAACAAGAAACATTTGTCCTGTAGCACTCCTACATCTGCTCTTGAGTGCGTGAGGGGGAACAGGCAGGACTGGGTGTTAAAAGTGACATTCGGGTGTCTGTTGAAATAATCCAACCCGTCCTTCACAGATCAGAGCATTTAACTAGTTGGGGCTTTGCATCAGTAAAAATATTTCCTGTTGAAGAGTCAATCTTCCGAGCAGCTGCCGTCCCTTCAGAGCGATGAGGTGCATGTGCAGAGCGGCCGGGTCCAGAGCTGCTGCTTGCCCTGGGGCGTGTTTCTTTAGTTCAATCGCGTGTTATCGACAGAACGCCCTATTAAGCAAAACTGGTCTCATGGAATCAAAATGCAATTAGAATTGTAGACAGCTTGTTAAAAGTTTTATTAACCGACTTCTGCTCGATGTTAGTGTCCCATCTTTATACAGGGACGCGTGCAGTCCTCGGAGCTATCCAGCCTCTGGAACGCATCGTGGCTATCTGCTTCTTCACCGAAGCATGCTTATAATTATCACGTTATGCCTGTTTTGGGTAAATAAGTCTCAGACTTTCCCTTCCCCTTCTTTTATTTTGTTTTATTCAGAGACTAAGCTCTCAAACGGTGCATGACTGCATCCACCTGGCTTCAGCTGCCATCGCGGTGTTGCCTCAGCTGAGGTTAGGCACGTACTAGCCCTCTTCCTTTTAGATCTAATGTTCTCAACAGCCTGCTTGTCTTGGCATTTCGATTGTGCTACTCATGGTGGTGCTTGCCGGGTAGTCTTCTAGCAGTGTTTCTGAGCAGAAGTCAAATTTGGTTTTTGAAGTAATTGATAAATTAGTTTTACTTATTCTTTGAATGTGAGAATTATTGTAGTGGGTTTTTATTATCGCATAATTTCCCGTGGTTCTGTAATGTTCCAGTGACAGTTCACAACTGGTAAAGATACCCCCTGGCAGGTCTCAGTCGTTGTTTTACTCTTTTATCTCATCCCATTGCATTCCATCTCTGTATTTCCTCCTCACTTTTCTCCTGTAACTTTGTCTATTTTTTTACTTTTCTCCTTGACTTTCTATTAGTTTCTCTCTTTCTCTCATCTGTCCAGCTTGTGTTTTTATTTTATCCTTTAATTCTTTCTTCCTGTGTGTGTTTCTTTTCTTTACAAATCTCCTCTGCACATCCCTCCTAAGAACTCACTTAACATGTGGCAAAAAAAAAAAATCGTGTTTCTGTTTGAATTCTCTGTGCGTTACTACAGATCTAGATGTATGTTTCTCACATCTCTGTTTATCTGAAGGAAGAGTTTTCTGGAGTAATTGCTCAGAAGCGGGCATGTTTGATAAAAATACTTTTTTTTTTTGCTTAGAGTTTTCTGATCTGTGGTTCATTTAGTGTTTCCATTTACGCTGTGATTATAGCGTGATTGTAGGTTTTACTTACCTACAGATTCACTCGAGCTTTGCTTTAAAGAATCATCATCAGATGGTGCTTTACCAACTGTGATCTGAAAAACACTGAGGCTAAAGATGAAGGAAAGCAGTCCCTTAAATCACCTTTTTTCCTGACTGCAGATAGTATTTTATATCACACAGCATCAGCAGATGATGCGATGTGAGCGCAGCTGTAATTGCTTTATGCGTCAGGAGAATGATACTGAATTTTTAACAAATATACAACGATGATGTCTTGTAGATGCTTATAAATAGAAGATGAGATCAGCAGCCGCTTACAAAAAGGCTGTTATTTTATCCAGGGCACTCTCCCATGATTTGTAGTAGCAGAGAGAGATGGAAAGACAACAATTCATTTTATTGTGCATTCTTGCCTTTGTTGGAGAGACTAAACAATCTTTATTTTTCAGCTTTGTGCAAGCGTTCATGGTAAATGTGTGATGGACGCGAGGTTCTGGTCCAGACCTCTGTCTCAGGAACACCTGTACGGCGCCGCACAATTGAACTTTCTTCTCCCTATGTGTTTCTTCCAGAATTGATTATTTGTCAGTTTGAAATCGATTTAGTGTCACATAATATCAAGTACCCAAGGTAACAGGGCCTTGTATTATTTAAACAAAAAAGATGGAAGATTAAAATATTGAAGCTGAAGATAATTATAGAGTAATTTAAATGCCCCAGTGCCATCGAGTCTTTTATCCTGAAGGACAGGCGCTCCCCACTGGTGTCTGTTGTGCAGCTTGTGTAAGAGCAGCTGTGACAGGGAGTTTCCGCAGTGTTGGGTCTGTGTCCTTTCCAGGGATACTGGGAGTGTCTCACAACGGTAACAACACCTCCTGTTGCATCTTCGTTAAATTCGGTCATAATGTTCCTATTGCAGTAAATCACCATCAAATCCTGCGTGTTTCTGTACAGCTTGGTAGGTGCCAGTGCTCTGTGCCTTTGGTTTCTCTTTTGAAGCATACCGTGAGAACAGCTGTCAGAGAGTTTCCAGTGCCTCCTCTGTTGGGGTTTTTTGGTTTGTTTTGTTGGTTTTGTGTGGGGTTTTCTCCCACGATTTCATGTCTGGGTATACTTGGTCAGTTTGAGAGCTTTCAGTAGCTATTGCCTAGAGTTTATTTCAGCCCTTTCTGCTGTCTCCTCCAGCATCGAACTTTGGCAAACTCCTGTTCTGCCTCTCCTGTAGCCTGCTGTTAAGCTCATTGTGAAAGAGCACTCAGCAGCCTTTGCTGTCCCCAACGGGCGATTGTTGACTCGAAGCCGTCACTGAAGTTGTTACTGGACTGTTGCTCTTAGTGCGTTCCGTTCGGTTCCCACTCTGGGCTCGTTCCCGTGTTTTTTCACGCCTCTGGTGTCACCTTTCCACGTAACCCGCCTTCCTTCGGCATCTCTGACGCCTGTTTGCCAGCCATAAGTGCTACCTGGTGGCAGCTGAATGGTTAATGTTTCCGTGTTGATTCAGTTTTCCTCGTTGTTTCGTGTCCTCATCTTTGTCGTTCTTTTTCTGACTAAATTTGACGTTTCCTTTCTTCCTGAGTGTCGTGAGGTCTCCTTCGCTGTCTCTTACATGAGACACTTTCCTTTGCTGTCTGTGAAGTTCAGCTCATGTTCTGAGAACTGAAGGTAGCTTAAGAGTTGTTAAAAAACAAACAGTTGAATTGTAGTATATGAAGTAAAAAATGTATAAAACTGCCAGTAACGCCTGCTGATGGCACACAAACAGGGCGACGTTCAACTCAGCCTTGTACCAGGACCCCAAGAGGAGCGATGGCCGTGCTCTGTGCGCTGCTGCACACTTACGCGGGGTTTCTGCTCTGCAAAGTGTACTTGCTGGGTCATCACGTTCTTCATTAAAATAGGTTGGAACGTACATCTGAAAAATTAGAATTGTGGAACTAAATCAAACCTACAGGAAACGGGATTCTCAGGCATTGGTGGTCTTTTCATTTAGTCTGGTAAATGATACCTGTCTGCCAGGAGACTGTGCTTGTGCTGGAAGGAAGTTCTGCATTGGCGTGTGTTGCAGGAAACATACATAGGAAACATTGGATTTACCTAATTCCTTCATTCTTTCAGATCCTCCGGCCACCAGTGTAAACAAACCTCGAGTGCCGGAGAGTGCTCATGCCAATGCCTATGAGGTCAGGACAGAGCCAGAGCAGCAGAACCTCTACTCACCAGAACAGACATCTCTCCATGAAAGTGAGGGTCTGTCGTGTGCATTTTAACTATTAGAACATATTAACTGTACAAAAATGTCATACAATTATGAATGCAGCCAATAACACAGCTATACAGTACTTTATTTCCAGTTGCTCGGTGCTTTATTCTCATGCTGGCTTCATATCTACAGGGTCCGTGGGCAACTCCAGAAGTTCAACACAAATGAATTCGTACTCTGACAGTGGTTACCAGGAGGTGAGCAGCTTCCACAACAGCCAGAACTTGAGCAAATCGGAAAGCAGACAGCAGCATTCCCTTATTGGAACCACTAATAACCATCTGGCGAGGAGCTCGCGAGCTGAAGGGCAGACGTCGGTCCAGGTATGCTCGGAACAGTACACTTTGTCCGCGGTCTGTAACACGGTTTTAAAGACAATGATTGTACAGCCGGACCCAGCTTTGTCTAGGCTGGAATTAATGGTGTTAAATTACACTGAGGTAATGCCTTCCCAGGTGAAAAAGCAGAAATAGCGTGCGGCAGATGTAGGCTTGTTTGCTGAAATCGGCATGTGTGTGATCTGCTTCAGTCACTGCAGATGAAATTAAGTGAAACTTCTGGGGACTCCTGACTGCAGAGTCTGCTGCTAATATAATATCACGAAAATATCACTCACTTAAAATTCAGTTGTGATATTGAGGAAAAACTTCTACCCTGTATGTAACCGCAGTGCCTAGAGGAGGATGGTATTTGTGTTCCTGTACCTTCTGCTGTTTCTGGCCTTTTCCCTGCTTTTCCATTGATCAGAATTACAGCAACTGGCAAAACTTTATTGTCTGGTACTAGAGCTCTTCGCAATACTGTTCCTGAATTTCCAGCACGGTAGGGTAGTGAAGAAAGGAAGCATAGACGCATACTAACATAGAAAGCCAAATACGAACGAGGAATGGATGGTTTCTTAATGTTACATTGCCAATTTAGGTATTGAGAAATACTGGCTAGGAAAAAGGTTATTTCCCAGGAAAACTTGAAGGAATGGCAATTAGGGTAAAAGCTCCTCTTCAGATGGTTTTTATATATTGTTGAATTCTGTGCATTTCTTGCTGGCCTCTCTGTCTTACGGGAGAAAAGTATCCACTCCATGGTGTAAATGTAAAACTAATAAATGTTTTTGTTTTTAAACAGCCTTCAGTAAATATTGCTACCAACAGAGTAATGAGACGTGTCAGTTCAGTCCCGTCCAGAGCCCAGTCTCCCTCTTACGTGGTCAGCACGGGTGTTTCCCCTTCGAGGGGGTCGCTGCGCACGTCTCTGGGTAGCGGGTATGGTTCTCCATCAGTTACTGAGCAAAGATCCATTACTTCTCACGCGTATTCATCCAGTACGCTGCCAGTACAGCGGGCAGCCTCCCCGTACGCTGCGCAGAGACCTGCCTCCCCAACGGCCGTGCGGCGGATCGGGTCGGTTACATCCAGACCCACGGCAAATCCCAACGGCGGGACTGCCCAGTACCAGACCTCGGTCAGAGTTGGCTCTCCTCTTGCCCTTACCGACGTACAAACCAGAGTAGCTTCTCCATCCCAAACTCAGCTGGGATCTTCTTCCCCGAAGCGTTCCAGCATGACTGCGGTTCCACAGCATCTGGGAACGACGCTGCAGAGAACAATTCATGATATCGAGCAATACGGACAGCAGTATGAGATCTACGAGAGAATGGTCCCTCCGCGCCCAGACAGCCTTACAGGTTAGTAAAAAGGTAAAGACACAGCTTCAGACTTGGTACAAACCCACAGCTGCAGAAAACCAGTAATGCAAGGGTCGTTTTATGGATGAAATGCTGTAGCACTAGCAGGTAGTTGTGGTGGATAAATTGTAAATACCGATGCCAGACACTATGTACCGATCATACCGTAAGTTCACGGTGAATACTGTCCTTCCCTTTAATTACTGGATTGCTGTCCGTGCACTAAATTAGATGGTATGAGGCATGTCAGTACTTTCAGAGATAAAGTACATTTAAATGTACGTGCAGGTTATACACAGAGTAAAAGATACTAGGCTGGAGATAGTTTTATGTCTAGCTCTTTCTTAAAATAAGTGACTTTTCATCGAAGAAATGCTGCTTTGGCAGTGAATCCTTCATATGGACCGTTTAATAACGGAAAGAAGTTTAATGAATAAATCTTTACAGCTGTAGATGTAACTAACACCTCTTCCGGGCTAAAAGAAGAAAGAACCAAGCATGACAGCTTTATTATTTCTGATTTATATGGGCCATGTACATATCTCCCCCTTCCTGGTTGTAGGGCTGAGGAGCTCATATGCCAGTCAACACAGTCAGCTAGGACAAGAGTTACGGTCCGCTGTGTCTCCTGACTTACACATCACCCCCATCTACGAAGGCAGAACGTACTACAGTCCAGTGTACCGAAGTCCGAATCACGGGACAATTGAGCTGCACCAGGGATCCCAGTCGGCGTTGTACCGGACAGGCTCAGGTGGGTAGGGGGCTTCCAAAGCTCCTCCGTGGACCGTGTCCCAAAGTCGTGCTTGATTTACTTCCTGGAGCTTTTCTGGACCCTGTGGCAGAGAGAACATACATCAGAGATGTAATGCCAGTTTGAAAGGAGAAACCAGATGTTATAAATTAATGGAGAGAGAAACTAAGGACTCAAAATAACCAGTAGGAACTGAAAAGCTTTCGTGATGTTTGCAAGAAAGACTTGGGGCTATGTATCAGTGTCAGCCTGGGGTCAGAATATTTTCTCTTTGATACCACACACTCAGGTACATCCAAGCAAATGTGTGTAATTTCATTACACAAAAAATTTATTGGTTCCTCTTGCATTCTGTGCATCACTCTTTTACGAATTGAGTTTGTTCCTAATTTTTTTATTTATCAGTTAAATGATAGTTTGCACACGCAAATTACCTACCGCATCTTTCACAGTAAAAATACTGGTTGTACCCAACTTCTCAGCAAAGGGTAACGTTAAAATACTGTATCTGAAGATCATATATTGTAACTGAAATGCTCTGATAGTATTTCATAGAACTGCTACTTGTGCATTGTCAAGTGCGCAGGCATTGGGTTAGTGCTGAACTGCTTTTCTGTACAGAGACGTAATCCATGCTGCAGTGCAGCTGCTTCTGTAAGGTGGATCAGTGATCTGTGTGGTGGAGTGATTTCCAAAAACTCTCCGAATGTTAGAGTGATTAACTAAGCAACTCTCGAGAAGTGCCCAATGCGTATGTCATGTGTTCAACGTTTGAAAATTGTTTTTCAATGTTCTGCATTGTAACTGAAGTACCCAGAGTATGGAGTGTTGGGGGAGGCAGCAGTTCTTGCACCTCTGGCTTCTGCAGCCTCGAGTCAACAGATTAAGTGTGTCAGGACGTGCCAAGGAGGAAACCGAAGGTCTCTGTTTACTTGTCTACCTAACATCACTGAACTTGGAAGAACAAAAGCTACCACGACAGCTCTGCGAAGTCAGGAAGATACATGTTCCTGGTTTTGGCACAATCTTAGAAATCTTCATCATTAATCTTTGAAATCACCATCATTAGCTTTCTGTCAGGGACATGTGTGTGTAGTGGGGAAAAGGAAAATACAACGTAAGCTATACAAATTTGTGTTTACTTATTTTTCCTTTTTATTACTGTTGGCAAATTGACATTATTGTTGGTGTTTGAATTTTATTATAAACCTTGGTAACATTTTGCATCCTGGTTTCTGCTTAATGCCCAAGATGCATCTCTTACTTCAAACACCAGTTGAGGCATGCCAAGACATGAGCCTGGTTCCACCAAACCTTTCCTTAGTTCTGTGATTAACCTCTTTATCTTGGGACATTGAGTAACTGCTCCCTTAAATCTGGCGATAGCTTTCAACTCTGAGCATGGTACATGTTTTTAAGTTTGTTTTTTGGGGTTTTTTTACACTTTTAACCACGTATTGTTGCTTCTCTTCAGTAGACATTTGTGACCTGGTTTGTTTTAATGCTGATTTTATACTAGGAGTCGGAAATCTGCAAAGATCATCCAGTCAGCGTAGCACACTCACATACCAAAGAAATAATTATGCTCTGAACACAACGGCTACCTACGCGGAACCCTACAGGTCGATGCAGTACCGCCTGTCGGAGGCCAGCTACAACAGGCTGCAGCACGCAGCGCCCGCCGACGATGGGACCACCAGATCTCCTTCCATAGACAGCATTCAGAAAGACCCCAGGCAAGTCCCTTTGTGCTTCCAGGAATCATACATCTTTGCCATAATGAGATTTTTAATTCATTCCCTGAACATTGCGGCACTCTGTGCACATTCCGGTTTTACATCGTTATCCGATCATGACTCGTTCCGATATTCAGTCTGTACCTTTATGGCCAAAGTAATACACGCGGTCTACTTTGGTTCAGTAAGAAAGAACAACTCTTATGGATTTAGTTGTTATTACATTTCTCTTCCATGTTTATTTTCGTGTAGAAGTTATTACAGGAAATACTTCTAAACCTAACGCGAATTGACTGAACTATTCCAAATATTTTTCAGTAACTCTGCAGAGCAGCCTGTAACATTTGTAGTAAGTTCTCTCTTTACAGGAATGGGAATCAGGGTTTGAAAATTAGAAAGCACATCTCTTATTTCTTTGAATGAATTTTTTGTGAGCAGCCTGCTTAGATTTCAGAACAACAAAGTTTAAAAATGATTGTAAATGTGCCAGTTTGAAAGGGAATGCACATTCATGCTCTGGCAGTAGTGGCTAGCTTTATGTTGTGTGGGCCCGTGGCGAGTGCAATATTGTCATTAGAATGTGCTAGAGACACTGCCCAGTACAGCCTTGTCTTTTAAAACAGGAATGTCAAAACCCCGTCCGGGCGTCGCTCAGAGGGGTTGCGGTGCTGTTTGCCGTCGGCAGGGGTATGTGGTTGCTAGAAATTCCCGTCCGTCCCCAGGCTGGGGCTCTTTGAGGCAGCTTGCGGACCCTCCGTGGTCATGAGAGCTCGTTACCTGTTCTGCTGATTGAGGAACAACAGAAGGCAAAGCGCCTCGCGCCGGAGGATGTGGACTCCAGGGATGCCTCAGGAGTCTCACATGGAAACGTTAGTGCACCCAACAAACTTTGGAAAAGATCTGCCATAGCTGTGGTCAGGCGAGAGTCTTACCCGGAGACGTTTGGGCTTCCCGCGTCCCGGAAGGCTCGCAGCGTGATTTTCCTGATTTCTAGCTTGTCCTTATCCTTCAGTCTCAGAAATAAAAGCACTGGTTTTGGTAGATTTAGTTGTTTTGTTTGCTAGTGGAAATTCATCTGTGTCTTTGTTTACATAGCTGTTAGGAGACCAGACGGATCTCACTCGCCCAGTGCTGTCCGTGGGACAGTCTGGGCTCTGAGACGCGCCTGTTCCCGCACGGCGCACGAGAAAAGCTCCTTACAGCAGGGCTGCTTCACAGTCACAGCCAGGAACTCTAAATTCTGACTCGGATTTCATTGCAGATGCACCTCCTTGTCCTGCAGTGTCCCCGCGGAACAGCTTGCCCTGACGCCTAACTCCGTCTCCGTCTCTGAGCGCGTCGCGCTGCTGCAGGGCTGGGGGGTGTGGGACGGGGCTGCTGGAGAAACTCACTCGACAGTAAGAGTGAGGGAGCATTCGGAAACCTCCTGGGTGTATTAGAACGGCAGCTTTCCCTAAGCTCTCCCTATCACTAGCGTCAGAAATAAACCTCTGAGCTCGGAGCAGGCGCGTCGCTGACCCTTCCCTTTCCGGGGACTGGGGACCCCGGGGACAGCCGCCTGGCCAGGCTGGCACCCGCCTTTCAACTGCTCCCCAAGTGCCGTTCTTGGAAATTTTTTTCTCTTTACTTGGATTTTTGAGAAAGGGAGAACTTCGATACTACCTTTTTTTTGTTTTTCAATCTTCCTTCACAGAAGGCACATGTTCGTGGGTGTTTGTTTAATGCCTTCTCTAGGACCGGGCGGTGTGAAATCACTTTGTTTAATGGAGGAGATGTGATTTTAACGATTTGAAGTCCCTGAATAACTCAGATTATGCAAACTTCCTGATCTGACCATGCTGATGACATTGCGGGCCGTGCAGCTTTTGTTGAGTACAGTTGGCCTTAGCTAGGAAGAATGGTGAGCCCCGAGAGAGGCGCTGCAGGCGCGCAGCGTTGCCGAGGGGTGTCTGCTCACGATGCGTGGCAGCTGTGGGAGATTTACACAGGTTGCAGTGTTTGAGTTGGTATAATTTTAGTATGTTTGTATTTGTGTGATCAACAACCAAGCTACGGCTGAAGAACAGGCGACAGAAAGTGTCCTCGTCCAACTGGTGTGGCTCGGCTGTTCTCGCAGACCTGCTCCTCCTCCTCCTCGCCCCGACGCTCCAGAGCACAGACAGAGCTGTTGAGGACCCTGCAGTTATAAATGTGTTCGTTTACTAACGCCTTCTCTTGATGTGTTCGTCTGATGCAGGGAGTTTGCCTGGCGAGACCCCGAGCTGCCGGAGGTCATCCACATGCTTCAGCACCAGTTCCCGTCGGTGCAGGCGAACGCAGCTGCCTACCTGCAGCACCTCTGCTTCGGGGACAACAAAGTGAAAACCGAGGTACTGCGCTGAGCGCCTTTCTGCTCCTGGGAAACTACTGAAGAAAAACTACACCTCTTGCCTCTGTTTGCTTTTTTTTTTCTTTTTTTTTTTTTTTCCCC